>JAECUM010093452.1:0-106224 GCA_016617855.1 Megalonaias nervosa | reverse complement strand
CTCTGACGGCGTGATGAGGAAATTTATTTATCATCGATAGTAGGTTTATCGAAACATAAGCTAACATCGAAGATCTTAAATGAGTAAACTGCGGTGACTCGCCATCAAGGTTGCTCACAATGGTACCTAGTTTCGTTCCATCTGATAAATAAGCATTACATCGGTTTATAAACGTATTTTTCTCAGTTGTATCAGCGATTATAAAATCTAGTTCAGCATCGTCCATAATCAATCTTGTACAATGTCGTTTATAATCGTATGAACCACCTTGAGTAAATTTACTGATTATCTTTCTACCGAGATCTTTTGTAAATTTCTCATCGTATTCGTTTCTACATTTATTTATTTTAATAATATGATCTTCATCAATATCAGGGAATTCTTTTCTGGTATCATCGATATTAAATCTATCCGGTTCTGGTAACCAAACTTGTTTCTGTGAATTATACGATATAATCGCTTCAGTTACTCTCAACGATATTAAAAATCCAACATCAAGCATATATCGCAATAGTACTATCGGAACCCAATATTTTTCTGAAAAATGTCTTCCAAACCAAGCATAAGTAATCGGATGGAGATTTTCTGCAAACTCGCATGATTCTACATGAACAAATCCGGTTACGTCAACATCTGGTAAATGTCCGTTTATCGCAACCCTGGTCATGTCATGTGTAGGATGTCCGAATCTCTTAAAGTACTCAGAACATACTCCATATCCAAGAAAACTCCCAGGATAACACGCTACCATATCAACTGAGATAACATCACTATGGTTGTATTTGGTGTTCCATAATCCACCGTGACCATATTCTATACAGCTTTTCTTGACATCTTCAAGGAATTCCGATCGTGTGGGTTTCCATAAATTTTTCTCCTGAGCGAAATGAGCCGCTACAGATGGAACTGTAAAACAATTATTCAGTAATTGTCCAACTATGACATCATCAGAGGTATATTTCAATGCAAGATGTTCCATTTCTTCATGAAGAAGTTCTGTACGATAAATATCACCGTTAGGCCGTACAAACTGATCGTAATGATCATATTCCGAACTCTGAAATAACCAAACAGACACAGGGTCGCTTTTGCTGATATTTTTAATAAAATCAAATATATCACCGTCATAAAATTTAACCGTTCTATCTCGTGGAAATATTGTTACTGCTGAGGTCCATGCATGTGCATTATGATCAATAATATCTATCGGAGCTCCTCTTGATTTATATTTCGATTTATATAAAATCTCTCCGGTTAGTGTTTTTACTGTTATTGGGAATTTTAATTTCTTTTCTAGCTCAGCAACATCCTTAATAGATGCACCAGCATCTTTAACGGACTCTGCCCATTTGTTTATTTTTTTATGTCTTAAATCAGTTAAACCATAACCACGTATCGCATTTGTAAAATGTTCTGTAACTCGTTCAGCTACACAGTTTATTCTTGATATTTTCATCGGTTTCAGATCCGCAATATTAGGTTTATCATTCAGCGGAAATATTCCATATACAACTGAAGTTGCTGGATAACTCTGTATATAATAGGGTTTATCAATGCCAGTAAGTATTCCAGGTTTAGATTTATTACTTAAAAGAACAATACTACCCCCGGGCTGCACACGGACTGGATCACGCTTATCACGAATAATCCAAATATCCTCTTCTGTATTTACAATAAATTTTATTAAAATAAAATATTTTTGATTATCACGGTGATTAATAATTACTTTTCCTCGTTTGTCGTTCATCATATTAGTAACATTTCCAACTCTGAATGTTGACCATGCATGAACTGCACCATCGTCACGAAATTCTTTTTTTGCTTCACGAATACGTTCGGTTACCATTAATGCCAGATCCTGCATCGAAGTACTGAGTTTATATTCTGATAATCTGTCAAGGTCAAATCTAGTAGGGGAAGGTACAATAACGGATAATTCCTCCATATTATAATTAGGGCAAATATTTAATTGAACATTAATCTTTTGTATATGATTGAAACACAAAACAAATGTGCTTGGCTCAAAATTGGATATACTTCTACTTGTAATAAATCATGCGTGAATGAATACTGCGGAAACCATGCACAGAGTATCAAAAATGGAAGTACAGGACCAATACCGTGTGTGAAATGCGGTGTTGGAGTAAGAGGAAAAACTCAATTGTGTCTAAAATGTGGCGGAAAAAAGTATAGAGAACTAAAACGATATTATGACAAAAAAATAATACATTATCAGGTAAATCTCCTATAAAGACAGAAGAAGATTATCTGGTTAGATTTCAAAATAATGATTTAGACAAATAATATTATATATATAATGGAGCAAAATGAGTTTGTGTCACATCCAATCTTTACCAATTATGAAGCATCTCGAGAAGGTGTAATCAGACACTGTAGATTGAAAAAACCATTAGGTAATCTTAATAAATTTGGTTATCTTAGATTTAATACTGGAACAAAATATTATTTATCAAGTAGATTCATCTACGAATGTCATTTTGGAGTAGTTAAAAATGGACTTGTAGTTGATCACATTGATGGAGACCCCCAGAATAATCGGTTATCTAATTTACAGGCTATTACACAAAGTCAGAATGCTGCACGGGGAAATACTGGAAAATGTAAAAAATTTGAAAGAAGATCTATTAAATCCGTAAATACAGAGACTGGGGAAGAAATTACTTTTCTATCAATTAATGCGGCTGCAAAACATTTTAACATACATCCACAATCAGTACAATTCGTCGCAGATAAAATATACAAATCTGCCCTTTCAAAAATATATAATCAGCGGATAGTATTTGAATATGTCTAATTTTGTCTTCTTACAAAAACAAATAGTTCGACTCTGTTAATTTTCCCAAGGATTTTGTTTAGCCATAATTACAGTCACTGACTCTGTCAGGGGTTCATCTTCGCCGCTCTCAGCATTGACAGAATCAGATAGCATAATCTTTCTTAATTGCATTACACGATTATCCACAATCTTTTTCTTTCGTACTCGTGAGACAGTTCGGATTTAATATTTTCGATAGAACGTGCAAGAGGTGCAAATAGCTTTATCTGATTGTCGTTTACCATGGCTAGTGATTCAAGCATGGATTGATAAATTAATTTTAAGAATCTGTAGTTTGAAGATAGTGTATATTTATTATCAAATTTTCTCTGTTGCAGTAATTCAAAATCGCACATGATTTTCTGAGGGTCGAGATTATCAGATATTTTTATTCCATTATGTTTTAATTTTTTAATAGCAGAAATAATATCATTGATGTTTTCTTGGTTCATTATATATATATATATTTATATATTTAATATAAAAAATAATATCTGAATAATTATTTTAAAAAAATGTAGTCCCCATAACCCCATGTGAACCTCTAGGTTGTCATATGACATCCTAGCAGGATCAGAAGGTCAGGGGACTGTTTTGAGGATGATTGTATGATTATATGGTTATGATTTTGATTTTTGAGGACAGCACAAACCCCATGTGAACCCCTAGGTTGTCATATGACATCCTATCAGGATCAGAGGTTACATATAAACTTATCTCTAAGGACAGCACAAACCCCATGTGAACCCCTAGGTTGTCATATGACATCCTAGCAGGATCAGAGGTTACATATAAACTTATCCTAATGATTGTATGGTTATGAAATATATACAGATGGTTTATGATTTTGGACTGCACAAACATAAACTTATCCTAATGATTGTATGGTTATGAAATATATACAAATGGTGATGACGGGGGAATCTTGTCTACGTCCAACAGATTTTGTACACTCTCCCCCCCCCATACAAAACCCCGGGAGTGTAAAACGTACACCCCTCAAGGGTGTATGATAGGAGAATGTATTTTGTCTGTTGTGGATATCGAGGAAATTCTCCGGGTTCCCCCAATTAAATAAGCATCAGTCGCAAATGCAAGATAATATCTTTAGCATTTTTGGAGACTCGAACACGCGAGAGTCTGTAGAGCTTCGATCTACGTCAAACCGTCTTACCATTTCGGCCATCGTTCTCTTATCAATAATATAGTTAAATTTAAGTATATATATAATATTTACGCTGTCTCACAGAACTTGTATTACTAATAGAATGTGGAATTGTACTTCAGTTTTTCAAAATTCATAAAATAATTTTGCACGCATAAAGTTATAGTTCGTTAAGGTAACAGACAGACGGACTAATATACGCTATACACAACTGGGTTTGTACAGGTAACGTAGTAAGGGAAATAATCGTTAAATTTACTGCAGAGAGATAGCCGAGTTATCTCGCTTTATTATATATACAATTGCTTTAATCATAGAAAATTGATTATGTATTTACTCATCAGATTATGCCCCTGATTAAATAATCAGACGTTCTATGAGCGTACATACAGGTTTATATTAAGAGATTCGTTCCTCGTGTCCAGAATTCTATTATTTTGGTCTGTAAGTTTGAAATTTATTCTTGTCAGAAATGGATTATGAACTCGCGGGTAAACGGGATTAATTGGTTCTACCACAATTAACGAGCCTGGTGGAACAATCGGGCTAAAACTGAATAATATGTACCCTTGCTCCGCAGTGCCACTGTGGTGGCTAGATTTAGAAAGATCTACCTGATAGCTACCTTCAATAACATCACATACCAGATTGATTGCAATAACTGATGTTATGCTTACAATGCCTGGCGATATATGTCTACCGGCACCAAAGGGGTTGTTATTGTGTTTTAGTATAACCGGTGGTGGGGCTATTTTCCTCCACGATTCAATTACTCCCGGATAATATTCTTCAATAAGATCATTTAATGATTTCTTCATTTCAGCGTTATTTAAATCTGGTATAATAAATGTTTGTAAATCTTTTTCTGTTATTTTATAATGATTAAGAAATACTTGTTTAGATTCTGGATTTGTGTAACGATTTCCATCGAATTTAGTCGCAGTGTTTATAATACTTCGATTAACGATGTATAAATCGAATAAGATCCCATTTAAATGTTTTATTGACTCGATTATTTGCTGCTTTACACTTTCATTATAATATTGAGATAATGAAATAAGTAAATTTCTTAAATCATTAAACGTTTTATCGTATTCGTGTTTAAGAGTATCTAAAAAATGTTTAATAAATCTTACATCAACCGTATAGGAACTAATCTTCGTCCTGGTGTCTGTGTTAACAATAAATAATGCTTTATTCAACCTGGGGATTCTTTTACCGTCAAAATCGGTAAAATAATATCTATCTTCGTTTGGAAATCCAAATCTTGTATTACTCCATGGTTGGTTTTTTCGACATTCTGGATCTTTAATGAATTTTTCTTCACTCGTTTTAAATTCTTCTAGTTTTGGTTCTGAAACTCCATTATAAACAGGTGCGACATCAGGCCATCCTAACAATGACCTGATCGAACTTTGATAAATATCTACGGAGTAATCAGGGGAATTTATTTCAATCGCCGCTGATAGTGTTGGTTCAAAACAGTAATCGCTATTTTAGATTCTTTCCCTGTGATAGATTTAATTCTGCGTTGGAACTCATCATTAATCTGTTCTATTTGATAACTGCCCGTTGAAATTCCAACAACTTGCCAATCAGGTGCTCCATCCGGTTTATTTTTATTCGCAAATACCAATGAATTATTTGGTTGTTGTCCACCAAACGGTTTTGATCTAATATTAGGCCAACTATAATAAACTCGTAATTGCCCTAATGCTATTTCCTTTGCTGGAATTGCAGTCGGAAAATTAACGCTAAATTCAGGATTGGTTGAACTTAATGATATCATAGTAGTTTTTGACGGCGTTGTATTAGCCACGATCTGCTGAAGTAATTCTAACGATGACATTATTTATTATTATCGTTATTATTTAATTCTCCATCTTTCCGTCACTAGAGAACGCATCGCGTTCCACTATGAATGCTTCATCGTAGGTTTTCATTATCGTTACGAACTCCTCATCGGATATTTTACCATCACTGAGATACGCTGAAATATACCAGCATAATTTAGTGTATGCGGCTGTTGCTGTGTGCAATTTCATCACGTACTCGTTTAGTTTATTATTTGTACACGTAGATATTTTCTTAGCGATAATACTGAAAATACCTGGGCATGTTGTTGCCGTTGAAACTATAATTGTTACAACTGCAGGCGCTGTCATCGTTATTGTTGATAATAATAATCCACTTCCAGCAATAACAGCAGAAACCGAGTATACCATTATATCAATAACAACCATACGACGACATTTTTTTACCTTTATCGTGTAATCGTCGATGATATTTTTTAGTTTAGTTTGACATTCACATACTTGAACGTATCTGTGACGTTGAACGTCGATAAATGATTCTTGATTCATTATACTTATTTAGGTAACTAATTGAGGAGTTTCAGCTACAAATTCCAAGCACCACCAGTATAACGCGCTGGTTAAATTTTTATCAGATGCTTCCAGCAGAAATGTTTCTTCCGCATCTTTATTTAACACTATAGACACAATTCCAGAAAAGTCATCGTTTGAATAACGCCATGGAAATGTAGTAAATATACTGAATTTTGCCATGCTAAATATAGACAGTCTGTATATGCCAGTGACTTCTGTGGTGTGTTTGAGATTATTATCCTGCAGTGTCCATATTCCTAATCCTGATGCTACTGTGTATACCATGTTAATGATCTGCTTGTGTGGAATTTTAACGAGATTAGTTTTTTCGATGATATTAGGAATGCCACTAACAATATCGTTGATTTTCATGTTAATGTCGGTAAGTTTTATGTCAACGACTGGTGGAGTTCCAAAAAATTCGTTAATATTTCTGTTTACATTTCTACGAAAATTTAGAAATGTTTGTACATGACTAATATATTCAGCTCTAAATGCAGCAATTCCATCATTAATTGTCGTTAACGAAGTCGTTATTGGAATTTCCTTATCGTCGACGTATTTTTTAGTTGCGGCGTCGAAATCTGTTTCTGGTGTTCTAAGATTATTAATACCATTATTATTCATGTCGAGAAATGCATGCATTATACCACCGCGCACTGACACGTATTTGGATTCTTGATCATCGACGTATTTTTTGGTTGCTGCATCATTATCCGAGGTTGGATCTCCAAGATACGTAATTTTTCTTCCTGACATAATAACATCACCGGTAAATACATCACCAGTTTTCTTAACATAATCGTTAACCGACTTACCGGAATCCTGTATTTTACCTTGATCAGTGAAAGTAACGACATTATTAACAACCGCGTTGGGAATTCGTACAAGAACATCTAGTAGTTGTATATTACTCGTTTTTAATCGTCCTTGTTTGTCCTGAAAAACGACGACTTCATTTTGATCCACACTCGTGATATTTAATAAATCATCGATTTCATTTCTGAGCTGATCAATGGTTGCATATTTAGATAAATCGACCTTCTGAACTCTACCTGAGGATCTTCCATAAATATCTACCATTATATTTACTGATATCAGTTTAAGTGCTATGACCTAGTGTAGTGAACGCGTGTACGACTTTATGAGGCGGTGCTGTTGATTTTGATACAGCATCAAGCATAGCGAGGGTTTCACGGCCGCATATTGGAGGATCAGTTATTTTTTGTGTCGGTAGCGCTGAATACCAGATTGGAGCAGTATTATTGCTAACGTAATGAAGAAATTCTTTTGGTGGTGCTAATCCATACGAATCGAAATAAATAATTCCACGCGGATCAATTGCATATGCGACCCAGTGCGTGCCTGGGCCAGAATTTTTATCGAGATTAATAATACCGGTTTCATGTTGCATTGCAACGGTAGGTAATTGATCGCGCATAAAAACACCTATGAAATTTTTTATTTTTAATTGCTTAGCAGCATTAAGTAAATCAAAATTGGACATGGGTGTTATTAGTAAACTGTCCCTGGTAATCTTAGACCCTTTCCGTACCAGTGTGGGGTCCCTGGCAATCTTAGACCCTTTCCGTACCACGAAGGCGGGGTTCCTGGTAATCTTAGACCCTTTCCCTTTTTTTTGATTCCCTTTCCTGTTGCTTTCTTTAATGCCATTCCAGCAGCTGTTCCAACAGCACCTAGCGCAGCTGCCTTTGCAACAGCTGGTGCTGCAGCTGCTATTAATGCTGGTATTGCTGCAAGAAGTGGAAATATACCACCCGTTTTAGCGATGTCTTTGATGGCGCCCGCAGAAAGATTAAGTTTTACGCCTTTATTTGATTTTTAGCATCATTGAAGTTTTTGAACTGACGCTCGGTCAACGATAGTTTATTTGCACCGGTCATCTGTTCTCGCTTTAGCGATATTTTTATTCCACAGTTATTTTTTGATGCTGATTGCAGCCTTTTAATCTGACCAGGAGTCAGGCTCACACTAACGTGATGATATGACATTATTAATATTATCCTGATTTTAAATCAGGTGATCTAATTACATATTTTCTACTGGAGCATCAATAACTCTCATTCGTCCACCAACACCTTCGAGTAACATCGATTTATCGCTGAGTATAACTGCAATTGCTCTGTAATTTGCAATAGCTCCTATTGTTACACGAGCTCGAAGATGAATATCTACAACAGATTGTCTGGTTAAATCTAAATGTTCTAGTGAAAAGTAATAAATCGGATACAGCGTTGTAAAATCTAGCTGCGATATTTGTAAACCAGTATCAATATTTTGATCACGCCCCATGAATGTCATTAATCGATGATATGCACGTGCTACATGATTTTGATCGAAATTCAGTAATATATCCTCGGATGGTTCTTGGTGTCCATTTATCCTTAATGAAACCTCAGAAACACCAAGATTGTCAAATATCATGTGACTAAAATTTTGATTGTTTATTCGTGCAATATTTTGAAACGCAATAAATATGTGTCGTGGTGCAGAAACACCTTGCTGAGAAGCTATCTGCCATGTAAATAAACCATCAATTGCACTCTGAAAAGCGTCTGTGGTCATTATTAACCATGACAACGCTGATTTACCACCTTGATTCATAAAAGCAAGTAGACGTTCTTCTTCAGGTATTGTTGGAGTCATCACCGGCATCCACAATGAAAGTTTTGTCAGAATTACTCTACCAGGATCAGTACCAGCGGGTCGCCAGATTGCATCATCGTCGGTTGCTTTTCGTACCAGTACAACTGTGTGCTTAGCTCCGAAAATGACTTTTCTGACATTTCTACAAAATCCAAATATATGTGATAGTGGAATGGCACATGAAAATGCTCTTCTTCCACCACGCAACATTGCTCGACGTGATCTAAATCCTAAGTTAAAATCTGGATCTACATTAATAATCATACTTTGTACATCCACATCGGCGTTTCTAGCAAAATTTCTTGGTCGTCCTATTTCATATTGTTGGTACTCTGGAGAATTAGAAGTATCTTTCACAAACATCATTGATGGACCAGCTGATCTTGAATAATCATCGCTGTATCTCGCAAGACCAAGTATTGTCGTGGCAACGTCGACGTCTTTCTGAATAGATTCAATATTTTTTCCGTCAATCATGTACGTAGCGCTATCAAATAACGCCATAATACCATTATTAACGAAACCAACCCTAACATCAGCGGCGTATGCTACTGGTGCTGCAGGAACAGCGTTATTTAAAATTTCACCTTCTACTTCAATAAATGCTTCAGCGGGTAGAAAATACCTACTTGTATCTTGAACCTGTAGTTCAATTCTTCCACGTTGATTTGGAATTCGGGCGTCATAAGAATAATACTGATAATCGCGCACAGACTCATCTTTGAGAACTGGTGCGTCCATGTCAAACGCGGGGTCAGATATGCGCTTAAACATCTTTATTATTATCGTCTTCGTCTAACTCGAAGACCACTTCCTGCTATCAGACTAGCGGTTATATTTTTTCCTTTTCCGACATCGGGATCTCAGCTAACTCCGCTAGTTTTTGATTAGCTGCTTGATTTATTATTTTACTGACATTTGCTGGCATCACTTCAGTGCTAGGTAATTTCACAGGTCGGGTCGGTCTGCGTATTAATCGTGATAATCTATCTTTAATTGTTGAGAATGCTTTGCTAGCGAGATTACCAACAGCGCCTATACCCTTTTCACGAATAACATCAATAGCTTTCATTCCTAGTTGCTTTGCAATCGGTATTGCTTTTGGGGCTATCCTTCTAAACAGACCCTGAACAACATCACCTAATCCATCTCCGTAGGTCGTTTTGTATACAGGTAATCGAGAGTTTTTTACCCTGACCATGGTAGGTCCACGAGTATTGTGTATGATCATTTTATTATTAAGTGATTTTATCACTAATTACATACTTAATCACTATAATAATCGTCGGCGATTTCATTAATGAGAGATCGATATACATTAATATCCATGATGCTGCCACTAAATAATCGTTTGCAAATATCAGCTGCTTCATTAATGATTTCTGGGGAATTGTTACCAGCTCTTTTTCCTCCGATGAGAATTTCTAATTGATCGACATCAGCAAGAACGTTATTGGGACAAGTAATAAGGCCACTTCCTAAACCACTTCCAGTTGCGCCTGGAGCGTCTTGAAATACTTCTTCTTCCTCTTCAACTTGTTCCGGTGGTTTCTTTTTACTTGGTTTCGGTGGTGTTTTTTGTGGTTCTGGATAAACACGAAGTAATTGTTCAAATGTTTTTGGTGCTTTTCGTTGTTCTCGTAATCGTTTTATTGTTTCTTCTTGTTCTTGTTTTCGTTGTTCTCGTTGTCGTATTTCTTGTTGTTGTTGTAGTATCTTGTGTTGTTGTAGTAGTGGTTGCAGTCGTGGTATTGGTTGCTCTGGTGATGGAAATTTGAGATGTGGTGATGATATTGGTGATGATTCAAATTGTGGTGGTTGTGATGATTCAAATTGTGGTGGTGGTGATAATCGTTTACCTTGTTCAACATCTTCTACATATCTATTTACAGCCATGCCAAATTTGTTAAAATCGTCAATTTCTTTACTAGATCTAATTTTTGGAATATCAACAAGGATACGATATACATCCTTGATCCAATGATCATGTTTTAGAGATTTAACATATTCTGGTTTTACATATTTTTCTCTTTCATAATATCCATACGCGGCAATATCAAGTATTTGGTTTGGGTCCTTGATAGCAGCAATACCTTCAGGCGTGAATTTATCTCTTATATTAGTTCTTGGTCTTTTAGGCGCTGGTTGTGGTGCTTGTGGTGCTTGTGGTGGTGGTTGAGCTGCTTGAATACGGCCAGCAATATCAGCAGGCAATGTTGCAAGAGCTCTTTGTGTTGCCTCAGTTGCTGTAACAATTTTCTTCGTTGGTTCGACAATCGGTTTAAATAATTTTTCTGTACCCTCTGTAAATTCCACCTGAGACTCCTGACGCGATTGTAGTTGTTGCTTAACAGAATCACGAACGGGTAGATATTTTTTAATTGCCTCTAGTCACTCTCGAGCTAATTTAGCTGAGTGTGGTTCTCCAATACTCATTATTGATAATATCTATAATGGCTGTTTAATTTATAGCAGCAGTAGAGCTGCTGAACGACCAACGCGTAGTGACCAGATTGTGAAAAAATCTGGTCAATTAAAGAAATTTTCATTATTAAGACAAAAACGTCTTTTTTTTCAGGGAACCCTTAATTTTCAAAAATAATGTCTCAGGCAAGTGGTCTGTTCAGCTCTACTGCTGCTTGGGGTGCCCACTTCCTGTCCTCATTTCAGGTAGTAAGCAACTAAATTTCCCCCATGGTATTCAGATAAATTTGCTCCCATTGGGGTCAGTGATTTATTTTTGACAGGATGGAATGCAAAGCTACCAATCATTGTTTGCCAGTTCCAGATCTAAAGTCTGGAATGGTCTCGATGCCTTCCCTTTATCTTCTCTGATCTCAGAAGTCTTCCAGAAAGTGAGAGACTGTCGGGTACTGAATGCTTCCCTCAAGTGGGAAAAAATCATGGATAAACAGTTTAAGTTTTTTGGCAGTAGAAATTGCCTGGTCATTCCTGAGCTACTCAAGCAACCACAGATGCCGATGTTCCATCCAAACCCAGAATTGTTGAACCATCATACCTGGCTCATATCAAGTAATCCCTTGTGTAAAAACAATTCTTAGAACAAGTGGTGGACAGAACCACTCTGGCATAAAGGGCCCACTATGTTGAAAGCATACAAGGGAAGTGGAGAGCTGTGAGTGGAAACATGTCATTCCTTTAAAAGCCTCAATACCACAGGTAGCTAACTTCCCATTTCATCTCTTTGAAGAGAAGAAGTTAGCCCCACATTATTGTAAAATGCTACCATTCCATGATCTCAGACACATTTTGTCATCATGGAAGGGAGGAAGTGGGCTAAAATAGTTACCTTTCAGACTTCATGATAACTTTGATTTAGCTTGACTGATGGTTTTGGCCCTGTTTTCAGAATGGAAATGACTGTGCATCATGTCATGGCTGAATAACATTTTATATTGAACTGTTACTGTTAAGAATGATTGTCAGATGTCATATTGGTGTGTAATATCAATTTGTACTGATTTATCAGTACACAAAGAAGTCCTAGTCATATTGTTGTGTAATATCAATATGTACTGGTTTATAAGTACTCCAAACTAGTCCTAGTCATATTGGTGTGTAATATCAATTTGTACTAATTTATCAGTACACCAAACAAGTCCTAGTCATATTGGTGTGTAATATCAGTTTGATCTGGTTTATCAGTACACCAAACAAGTCCTAGTCATATTGGTGTGTAATATCAGTCTATGCTGTGTTACGAGTCTATGCTCTTAAAATAAGTAACAGAAAAGAGTGAAGACAACAAGCTTTGTAAAATTTAACAAATATTTTATTTCCCTAGAATACAAAATGAAAAATGAGAAAAAAGAACTTAACGGTATTGCAAATTAAATCCAAAAATAATCATAGAATTAAAGACACAAGTCCTGGTAATAGAAAGTCCTGAATAAAACTAAGTTCAAGTATCAACGAGAACCCCAGCTGAGTCATACCAAAGACTTTAAAAAATGGTACTAACAGCTGCCTTGCTAGGCGCTCAGCATTAAGAGGTTAGTGTTAGGACTGGTCGGCCTGGTGTCAGGATAATGTGACTGGGTTGGACATCATGCCACATGTCTGCGGCATGATGCCCCAGTGCTAGACATCACTTTAACTGTCACAGTGCAGACATCGTAGCGATATGACTGAAAAATTGTTAAAGCTACATTAAGAATCTAAATCACACACACACACACAAAATTCACTTTGGAATCTCCAAAACCCTGACCCTGATCAACATATTTATGCCTTCTTGTTTACATGAATAATAATCCTGATAATAAGCTCATTCACATAGAGAATAATGAAGCTATTATTAGTTGTTTACATAAATGAAATAAAATTTTAAAAAGGCAATCAGGTCAAGCAGAAATGAACTCAATTTTGGACAAGCTCAAGTCCAGCAAACAATGTTACATTACAATAACATGTGATGAAATAAAAAATTTAAAACTAACATACAAACAATTAAATTAAATATACATAACAGCTGGTTTATCAGTAGAGCAAATGAGCCCTAGTAAAAAAATATGATAAGTTTTTGGTTGTAGTTTTTTTTTAGGCATCTAGTTTACACGCAGTTTTGGAATACATGGCAACAACATATACTTCCCATCCTTCCTGAGGTCTTCCTGCCCCTGGTTTATGTCACATGGCATCATGCCTTTTGATGTATCATCATCTTGTATCAGGGGTAGATCATGTGTATCTTAGCTTGTTTGGTTTAACTAATGCTGTTCTGATTAATTGATTTGACTGAGTTTTGATCAGTTTCAGGAAAATGATCAACAAGTCACAGTTTCTTTGATTAAATTTGGTCTGTCACTCCTGCTGTTGTAGACTTCATGTTATTCTAGAATTAGCCCAGATTTTGGCAAGATGTTGACAGGTTAATTGATTATTAATCGGTCATTTAATTGGTTAGAAGAAACTTGTAATCAGTGATGAAGTTTTATTTGATTCTTAACACCGCTTCCACATACCAAATAACAGTCATGTTGTTGAGTAATTGAGGATGTTGATAACGTTTTTACCATTGCAAATTGACCTTTACCCATGATGCATCAGCAGAGTTGCTAAAATGGGTATTGTTGCTCATTAAACCATTATGAACAGCATTCATATTTTAGCACATTTTAGAATATTTTTTAATAGATAAGTTCTAAAAGATATAATTCTAGGTTCTGCACTGTCAAACATAGCATTTTCACCTTCTTGATATTACTAGAGTTTTGACAGATTGTAGATTCTTCAAATGTAGACCAGTTAGAGAGTTGTAAAATACATTTACATTTTTCTCTCTTTTAATAGTCCAAGAGACAAATGGAATCCTTGTTTGACATGGCTCTTAAGCTGTCAGGAAGTACAAAACCACAGGACTGTACAACAGCTGCTTACTTGTTCCATCTGCTTCTTCACCAAGATGATTGCCACGAGATTTTACAGAGCCAAATAAACAAAGAGAACAAACTTCCATTGCCTGGAATAGCAAACAGCAATTTTGGCAGAAGACTTTTGTTGCTATGGATACTATTGAAGTATCTTCAAGATCAGAGGGCTGTTGCTGAAAAAAACTTGCTTATTGCAGCAGCAAACAGACCTCTATATTCAACAATGCACTGCATTCGATACATTCTTAGTGATGTTGATTACAGGTAAATAGTAAATGAATTGGATTATAAAAAATTTTTTTATATGTATGACCAAGAGACTGAAGGATTACAAACAGAATACTTAGATATGGATTCCAAAAAGGTAGATGATAACTATTTATATGTGAATAAAGGTTCCATGGAAAACATTAAAAATACTTAGAATTTCTCAGAAAACTTTTCTTACATTTTTCAGTTTCAGTTTGTATCAGATAATACATATTTTGTAACTATATTTCGTTGAAACTAGATGTAAACATTTTGTATGGATGTTTTCTTTTTTCCTTTCATTATGATATGTTTTCTTTGTTTTGTTTAATTATGAATGTTATCCTTGGTTTGTCTATGTCAACTTTTAAATCTTCTGTAGGAAAATGGAGAAAGTGGATGAACAAGACTGGAGAGATTTTCTGCTGGCATTACTCAACGAATGTTTTGCCATTGCTAGAGTTGTGTCCCCAGTTGTCCATAATTCTTCACCAGAGGGCAATATACCAGTGGAGGCCATTAGAGGTATCAATTAATATAGATAAGAAAATCTAATTATAACATTTTTTACTGACTTCCTTTGCAAATTTGAATTTCTTATGAACCATAATGTTGTCATCAATATCATCGCTTCTGTTAACTAGTCAGAAGTTAGTGTTTGCTCATTTAAATAGATGATCTACTAGCTATCTTGACTAATTTTCAGAATGACTACTGCTGCTTTTACATGTTTGTTAAATTCAGACTTTTAGCATCGGAGGGGTGGAACTTTGAGACTTAGTTGTAGCCTTGTGAACAGGTTAGCAATCTCACAATCACTTTGGCCTCTTGTTTCTTTGTTGTTTCAGGACCAGGTCTAGATGTCATATCACTTTTGACAGAGGAACTGGATGTTCAGTTAATGCTTGATGCAGAAGAAGTGAAAAGCACACAGACAGTGATGCTGATGCCAGAATATCTGGTGGTCTGCTGCTGGAGAAGCATCAAGGAGATCTCTCTGCTGCTAGGTCAAATCTCACATGATGTGCCCATCTCTGATCCTGAGAGAACTGATGTGACTGGGTTGATAGACTGTCAACAGGTACAGTGTAACCTCAGTTCATTGCATGCCAGTAGCTTGTCACCCTCGATGTTTGCCATATGCCAAGTTTTGTATGAACAGAATTTCATTAGATGACGTAAAAATCTCTCTACCATATGCACTCACTTAAAAGACAAGCCCAGCTGCAAACTGCACAGATCCAGATCTGCCGGCATATTATGTGCTGGCAGATCAGGATCTGTGCAGTTTGTTAGGTTGTTAGGAGTAATCAGTAGAAGAAACAACATAGACCTGATCTATCAGTGCATTATGCTTTGGCATATCATTGTTAATTTGACTCAACTTATAAGTAATTATATATGGTATATTGCTGGTCTTTGTTTGATAATATTGTGAAGTATTAATAAGTAATAATCGGTACATACTGCTTATTTCCTTGAGTATACCATAAAACTGTGAAATAAAATGCACAATGAAAAATTGAATTACAGCTTGCTTTGAATCTTTGCTAATGAGCAATCCACACATTTTGCTTGCTTACCTCGTATTTTCTTTTCTTTTAAAAAAAAATCCTAAATTAGATTCTCTGAGACTAAGGATAAATACAATTATATTTTGTGCCATTTTCTTTTACCATGGATTTAATAAATTAAATTTTAAGTGAAAAACTGAACTGAGACAGTGATGATGTTACACAAGATAGATCGATAATGAAACTTGCGAAGATAGAGACTGTGAGGAGGCCATATTCCTATGGTTTACAAATCTGCTTCTGTAACTTTTTCCGATCACTAATGAAATTTTTCATACAAGGGTAATGTGTTCCAGTTAGAAGATGAAAAAAGCCTAAATGTGAAGTGTATCAGTTATTAATTGAATTTAAATAATTCAGATGGCTTGTTTTCTATGGTCACTTTTTGGCAAATGATAAGCCTGGTGTAAATTGGAAACCTTTGGGGTGGGATGGGGGCAGTGCCAGATTAAGCTAGTGCGGGGCCTGTAGCATATATCATAAAGGGGTCCTACATTTTAAAAAATTTTTTTTTTATTAAAACACATAAATTTTTAACTTGCATAGTAAAGTAATTGTATTTTTTTCATTTGCTATACAGCCAGATAATATGACAAATATGTTTGACATTTCAGTAATAGTATTATTTACATGTGGGTAATTGATAGCTTGAAAGCATTTAGGGCAGGACCCTTGTAGGTGTGGGGCCTGTAGCATATGCTATTTTTGCTACTATGATAATCGGGCACTAGGTGGTGGTGTTCTACTTTGAATGTTGACTTGATTTCAAATGTTTAGGTTACATTAACTCTTTTCGAATATTATATTTTCCTTATTTCTAATTCTTCAGATTGTGAGCATTGGAGAATATTTTCAGAACCAACTGCTGGAATCTAAACACAGGGGAGCCTTTGAACTGGCTTATGCTGGATTTGTTAAGATGACTGAAATGCTTTGGAAGTAAGTGATACTTTTTTTCACAATTAAAAAATAAGATATTTTTCAAAATTTTGTATATGCATACTTTTGATGTGAATAATTGTGTTTATTTTCATTTGTTTATACAGCTGTTGATATTTTATTTGCTTGTGCTAATGACAACAATAGTGTAGAAATCATGAAATTACCCATCATCTTCCCAAACACCATTGTACACATTTTGGTAAATATTTTTCAAGTTAAAAAGTAGCCAGTATGAAAAATGTATGGATGGATGGAATTTTGACTGAGTAGACAGCTGCATAGAAAATATAGGTGCATGTATTTGAAGGAAATTATGCAAATAAATTTTGTAAGTCATGTCATCCATATTTGTTTTTAGGAGTTATATCAGTGTTTTACATCACTTGCCCAGTGAATGGCTGAGGAAGATAATGTCTGACATCAAATCAGATGATCTTGATTCTAGACTGTGTGCCACACGTAGGAGTGCCGGAATCCCTTTCTATGTTCAGGTAAGGTAACCAATTCATTATCAAGGGATAAATTAGTAGGAATGAGATTTGATTGCAATATCATGGGTATTTTCTTTCTTTCTTCATTTCTTTTTTTGTGTGCACATTTTTGCATGTTTGGTGGATTGTGAAAGATTACCAAATAAATTCTGTGTGATATTTCTTTCCACAAATCTTCACTTGACAATCTTTGGACAAAATTAGGTTCTTTCACGATTACAGATATGGTCAATGGACATTCATTAAGTAGTAGCTACTTACTGTAAATCACAATACTTTTAGCTCAGTCAAATTTCAGATATTTGGAGTATGTCTGCTACTTTGCAAATGCAGCATTCCCAAGCCCACATAAGACATCGCATCCATCTTGGCTTGGTCTGCTACCTTGAAAATCCATCATTCCCAAGCCTACATAAGATGTTGCAACCATCTTGGCTTGGTTTAGAAGCAATTATGCTAAAAGGTTGTCTGCCTGTTCAAAAAGGAAATCGACTAGACTTCTGGTATATATTCCTATATCTAAGGGGAGACTAATTTCATCCTCTAGATGAGACTAGTCTTCCCTTCACCTTTGGAATATATGCCAATAAACTTTATGGACATCAATGCAGATGTGCATATTGGCAAATAAAAAAAATCTGAGTGAATCACCAATAAGCAAAAATGAAAATTTTTGGTACCTCAATTTTTGCTATATTAATGAAACAGTATACTTCCATGCAACATTGTGTGCTTCAAACAAAATGAAATATCATTGTTAAATGCAAATAGAATTATACTCAAGATATCATTCAGAACATTCACACAATGTTCAAAAGTCTGTATGCACACTGAATGGTATTAAATCCTTAGTGTGACATTACAGTTATAAAGTGGTGGCAACTAATATACCCTGTCGACATAATGTGCCCTCTGTGTGCTTAACATTTTCTCTTTTGGGTAAATTCCATGAGGCTGAGTTCGTCAAAATAATCACCCACCTACAGATGTTTAAACAATATACCCATCATGTGTAATTCCATAATGGAAATACCTGCTCCATTCCTCAATGTTGAGATCTTTTTAGTCGGGTAGTTGACTCTTTCCTAGGATAGTTGCACCCAATACAACACATTTATGATCAGTTTCTGATATCGATTTAACAAGTGAAAGTTGAGTTATAACAAGACAACAGGCATGTGTGGTGATAGGTTCTGAGAAAAGGTTCTGTGTGGATATCGGTACTACTTCTCTCACATGAGGCATGCTGGGATTGAATTGTGTGTGGTTGCAGGGGCATGTGTTAATATTACAGCAAATACAGTATATGAACACAGTTGCAAACTTCCAAAACTGTCTATCCATATATCATGTATATTTTATCAAAAAATTTTAAAGGGTCTAATATTTTAGCAAAAATTAGTTCACTTACTAAATTCAATAAATTGTATATTCACTAATATTTATGATATACAGTATTTGTCTTGTTCAAGGTGTCTCATTCAAGTTGCCTTGTACAAATTATCTTAATCAATGATCATAACTACTTGGAATTTAATTGTTTCTGTGACATAATTTTTTATAGCTTTGCAAAGTGGTATATTTTTGGGGTTCTTAATTTTGTTGTTTATTCTCTGACATAAGGGCAGAATCTTTTGTAAGATGTTTGGTATTGGATATTTAAATTAGATAGTTGTAGCATTGACAAAACCCATGATAACTGATACCCCATGAATAAAATAGAATTCCCTGCGGGGGCACTTGCTTTAGATTTTCAAATGTACTGAACTCGGTAAATAGATCCCAAAGTTTGATTAGTTAGTAGTTACATCAAATTACAAATGGTAGCCACCTGCTGTGATATCAACTCGTCACGTCAGTACAAAAAACTAAATATTTATGCCATTTATTAAACTTATATTATGAATGGTGCTTAAAAAAATTTGCACTTCAAAAATGTTCCAAAGAGACATCTTCTGATTGACACACCGAACACAATTGGCTTGTGTAAAGTAGATCTCTCACAGGTGTTCTGAAGTCTTAGACTTCGGTGTAAAATTGCCCAAGCTCATTTGTGGCATTACTACCACTATGGACAATACTTTCTTCTTAAAAAAATATTATTAAAAATGGCTCATACAGCCTGCACCCCATAATGACATCCTCGTGAAAAATTATAGTGTTAGAATATATTTATTACTTCGAAATCCACAACAGATGTTGCTCTTAATGAGATGGTACAAGAATTGATCCTGTTTAGTTAGACAAAGGTACATATATTTAGAAAAAATGTTCACTGCAAAAAGAACATGGTTCCAGAACAAAATCAAGAACTTAGGGATTCTGCAGCTCGCTTGATTTCATCTCAGGCATAACTGGGTTCAGTAGAACTGTAAGTCAAATGTGACCAGTATTTGTCCAAGCATTAGTAGGTAACAGCATGCAGTTCTGAATGACATTTTGCACTGAATAACATGGAATTAATTTTATTCAAATCTTCAGAGAGAGATTCAGTACAGCTACTCATAATGTTTTAAATTCTTTAGAAATTAACAGAATTAACTATAGAATGATTGTCAGATAAATAACAAAGCTTGTGTTCTGTCGTTGTACAAACTTACAGAAGATGTATTCTAATCATTTTAGGCACTTGTGACAACGGAACCTACAAGCACTGGAAGGATGTGCTTCAGGGAAGCCATGGAAGAGTTACTTACCCTTAGTTTGAGTCCAGAGGGGAGTGTTGGCAGTCCTGTAAATGCCAAGGTTAGGGTGGTATTATCTTCACCATATTTGTTGTGGATCTGTTTGTTCAGATATTCTGGCATAATATTCTAGTTAAGTTAATATATTGGTCATATATTTAGTAAGGACTGTTCCATTTAAACATACATGGTACCCAGGGAAGGCAGTTTTTTTAAAATATATGCCAGGGTACTTTGATTTCACAGAGTTCATATTAAAATGATTAGAAAATTCTAAATTGCATCTATGGGTGAGTACCCCACATTAAAAGTGCCTTCCCTGGGCCCCATGTATGTTGTACTGGAACAACCCCAATTGTTTTATTTGTATTTCCCCACCCCTGCAATTGCAGTAGGGGCAGCATAAGTTGCTCCTGTCCAGCTCTACATCCCTCATTCCTTCCTTCCATTAACCTGGACTAACTTGTTACGATGACTGTACAAAAACAACTTGTTTTAGACATATTACACATCAGAGGTGTGTTTCCATTCATATTTAGATAACCCGATTTGAATTTCATGCCATGGTCCCAGTCATATTTAGATGATCTAATTACATCTCCAGGTTATGTTTCCATTCATATTTAAATAACCTAATACATTTTTGTGCAATGTTCCCACTCATATTTAGATGAACTAATAAGATTTTCATGCCATGTAATAAGCAGTCCTATGTACTCAGTGATTGAAATAGGGGTACAGATATTATGATTTCTGTCTGCCTATCCACCCTGGGAGTACTATTACCACCAGACCAGTGGTTAGAGTGTCTGCCTCGGATGTGGGAGGTCGCAGGTTCGAACCCCCAGCCGAGTCATACCAAAGTCTTATAAAAATGGTACTAACAGCTGCCTCACTAGGCGCTCAGCATTAAGAGGCTAGTGTTAGGACTGATCAGCCTGGTGTCAGGATAATGTGACTGGGTGGGACATCATGCTACATGTCTGCGGCATGATGCCTGAGTGCTAGACGTCACCATAAACTGCCACACTGCAGACATTGTAGCAAAATGACTGAAAAATTGTTAAAGCTATGTTACAAATCCAAATCACACACACACATACACACCACCAGACCAATGGAAATTGGTAGGCAATATTTGCATGCATATGTAGATGACCTGATTAGATTTTCATGCCATAAGTTCTGCTTGCTGGTAACATATTCATGTTACCTCTGCAACTTAAATAACTGTGTCATAGTGAAAAGATTCACTAGCCAACACACTTTTCTCAGTGTCTCTGGCAAGAGTAATCTGTGTTCTTTGACGCCTACCTTGAATAAATGACATGATAGTGTTGGTATGATAATATATTGATAAAGTCTTATATCAGTGCTATGATGTCAGTCATAAAAGTGCTGTGAGTGAATGTTTTTATTACGACATCATTATTTAGTTCACATTGAAATTCCAACACAGAAAACCAGCAAGGCTGAATTACGACAGGTCATATACCATTATTTAGTTCACATTGAAATTCCAACACAGAAAACCAGCAATGCTGAATTATGACAGGTGATATACTAATGGTTTTCCAAGTTATCATTTACTTTTTCATTTCTTTGACATCACTTGACATTATTGAAGTTGTATAAAATCTTTTATTTCTTGTTATTCAATAAGAGACATAAGTCACTGTCAGGTCATTTTTTTTTTTCCCCCAAAGAGTTCATAGTACTTAAACACACTGGGGTCAACAAATGCTGTCTAATTGATGACAAAATAATGCCACAATCACATCATTTCTAGCTGTACAATTAATGTTTTACAAAGTATAAATCCTGTACTATTTTCATTGTGATACACATGAGAGGGACATGGTCTTTAGCCACTGAAAATGTGGAAGATTTCTTAAGTATCCATTTGAATTGATTTTAAGGATGTTATTAATTAGTGTATATATGTTTCTTCTTCGAATACATTAGCCAATCATAATACCTTAGGAGAAGTACCAATGCCTCACAAATCCAGCCCTCCCAAATACTACTTTTATCTATAGGGAGCTAAAAGCTGTCTGCCGACCCATGTGGTGGTCGGCCAGAGTGATCTCCCCTTACCTATAAGACTTGGCAGCAATGAGTAAGGATATTTCAGTTATTACTTCCACTCGTGCGACACAGTAAGTTCTTTTCACAAGAGACCTCGCCATCCATTTTCATCTTGGAAGCATACCTGTTTAAGTTGGAGGAGTCCTTTCCTTTCAAGGAAACTATACTCCATCTCTATTTCCAAGTTTTCTCTCTTACTTTCACTGTAATTTGTTCATACTTGTCATATATATATATTTTAATGCTCTTCGACACTTGCACAGTGGCCATTATATCCCAACTGGATAAGTCCAGTCTGTATTAATTACATGTTAAAGTTTCTTGTACTTTTCAGAACCCTGTTGTGTCTGTATAATCATACTTCTGGTACATACAGATGGGCATTCTTTGTTACCGTAACATGCACTTCTTATGCCATGTTATGAAAAAATTAACGAAATAGACAACTGTACAGATTGAAATTTTTCACTGAAATATTTATATATGAGGGGAAAAATCTTTGTTATTTAATAGCATTGGAAAAAAAAATCTAATAAAACTTCATGACGATTGTAAATATGGTAATTTTTACATGAATTTTACATCAGACAGTTTCAAGAAAACGAACAGGTTTTTTGAATGTGAAACTGCTTATCCTAGATTCATTCTATGTTGATACAACATTCAAAGGACCAGTCTAAATTGAAACTAAATGGTGCCAGATATCATTAAAATAAAACAATAAAAAAAAGAAACGGGATGTATCGATGTGAATGATGGATGTTATATGACTGAAAAATGTTTGAGGAGAAGGGATTTTGTTAAACTTAAAAACATGTTGCACCAGACCATTGTTAAGGGATGAACCATGGCAGGTCGAGGATAATACAACAATCATCATTTGTGGACTTCAACGATTATTCACGAAAGTTACTGTAGACATGCTGACTAGTTGAAGTGAGTGTTATGCATAAATAATTTATCAATTTCTTATGTGTCTGTACTCTTGTACTAACTACTAATCCACATGAATGTAGCCGATTTGTGACAAAAATTTTAACTGCTAATCCAGGTAAATAGCAAAATTAATTGTACATTTTTCATACAGTTTTCTGTAATTATGGCATGTAATATATAGATTGCTCTTTTTATGATCAGCTTATGCTTTTTTGCCACATATATTAGTAATAATTACTCTTATACCTCTCATGGGGGATGGCATGTGTGAACCTACAACAAAGCAGTTTAGCTTCACATTTAATACAAGTTCCCTTTGATCATGAACCCAGGTAACCAGTCGTTGGGACTGATGGCTATCTGGTAGAAATTTCCCAAAATTTTGACATCTCTAGTGCTGGGTCTATGCATTCGGAAAATGTGTGAATATTGTAATCCAGATGAGATCTAATCCATTGATTAAATTCAGGTGTAGTAATATCGGCTAGTTCAAAGCCTTCAAAGTATTAATTGTCATCAATATTGCAAACAATATCCATCCATCTTTATTGCAAATGCTCCCTTTCTTTGTCGTGTATATTTCCAAGATTAGAATTTCAGTTAGTTTCAAATATTTTGTCCCCCTCGTCCAATGTTTCCCCCATTTTGGATGTACTGAGGTGACTTCGAAGATTAACATTTATAGATCGGAAAACCCGTCTTTCTTGTTAACAACCTATCTTTAAGTCCAAATGTATCCGTATGGTATGCTATGACATGATTATATATGAATGGAGGATCCCTGATATTGACCAATCAGAGAATAAATCATCAAAAGGAGACATGTACTTGAGACCAGTATACCAGTCTGCAGTGTTGAGAGGAGTTATTGTTCCTGGACCTGTTTACTGGTCTGCAGTGGTGAAAGGGTTAATTATTTTTAACAGGTACCCGGTTGCCCATTTTATTATTCAGGTTATTATCAACAGGTAGGTACCCACGGACAGATTTAATTGGTAGCACTTTTTTCTCATCAAGTGTGTGTTGTTTAATAACTGAAGGGAAAAAATTTAAACTACTTTTTCTAAAAGGAAAAGAAGGAAAAGCAAACAACTAATGTTCTGTTTTAATTTGAACCAGGTGCATGCATTGAATATTCTGAGGGCTTTATACAGGGATACCAGACTTGGTGAAGATGTTACCCCATATATCACAGATGGTTTGAAAGCAGCAATCTTGGGCTTCAAGTCTCCACTATGGGCTGTAAGTTACTTTTGTGAACTGTTGGACCCATATGGATTCAATTGTAATGTCACCTTTAATAATACTGTTAGTGCTTTCATTTTCATCATTATCATCATCATCTTTATCTTGATACTGGTTATGCAGGCTTTGAAGATGGAAACAACATGGTGAACAATATGTTTAACGCTTTGTAAAGATACTTTTGAATGGAAATTTTAATCCCTAAACTTTCAAAGAAGCACGGAAATATTGTGCTAGCATCAGTCTGTATGTACATCCATATGTTCATACAGTTGTGGGGCCCCAGGTGGCTAAATGGTCTAAAGCTCTGGCCTTGACCAATCACTGCCATCTCACCTCTGTCTGCATGGGTTCGAGTCTCTGCCTTGGCCAATGTAGTTTGTGAGAAAGCTTTGCAGAAGCAAAACATGGGTCAATGGTTCTTACCAGAGTATTCCTGGGTTCTTCCTGCATCACTTATGCTTACCAGCATGTATAGCCTATCATGTGCTGAGAAATGGAGTTAAACCCAAAACAACAACAACAACATAATATATTTGTATTGTCCTTAAACTCCATATACAGTGTTAAAAACTAGAACATGCAACTTGTGTCAGTATGGATTTTGATTCTGATAACACTCTTCAGTTATCTTGTTCCTGAAGGTAGAGCTTGGAGGGTAAGGGGATTTTGTATAACTTTGAAATAACCCATGAGTTGTTTGTGTCACATCTTTAAGAATTTGCATGTGTAATTGATGACCCAAGTATGGGACCCATGGGTCGTGCCCGTAGTTACAATATGAATTATATAACAAATTCTTACAACATTGATAAATGATAATACTTATAAATAAATTATATATGAGATACTTACAAAATACATCAATTATATACCAAATACTTACAAAATAAATAAATTATATACTGGATAGCTGCAAAAAAAATAGTATTTTAAGCACAGAAACATTTATACTTGAACAGTGCATGCCTATATTTGATGGAGTACTGCTGACATGACAAACTTGCATCACAGAGTCTTGCATTAAACTAGAAGAAACTGGTCTGATTATAACGTAAAAATAGAGAATTTTTATACTTGATTACACAGTTCATAGTCTGGAACATGAGGAAGAAGCTTGAACCTAAGAGGCAGAATGAACTTAAGTTTAAAGTCTTTCATTCATATTCAGGCAACTGTGGCTTTTATATATGATCAAGTAGGTCATCAAATAAATAATTAGCAAAAATTTTAATTTTTTCAAGAGATTATTACTGTATTGCAAATGAATGTTTGGCTTGTCCATGTTGGTATCATGTTGAGTGCTTCCTTGAAACAGAGTAGGACAAGCAGAAGTAAATATAAAAAACAATGTAAAGTTTGTGAATGCAAATTCTAATATTTGAAACCAGAAACTGCTAAACTGATTTCAACTCATTGTCCTATGTGCTTTGACTTTCAACCAGTCAGAAACTGCTGCTCCAATAGGGTCACTTGAAGAAGTGTTTTTACTTAGTGATTATTCCTGTTGTGACTTGGATGATAAATGACATGCTTGTAGAGAGACATTTTAAAAAAAAAACAAATTTGAAGAAAGGTGCAAATAGAATGTGAACATTTTATTCCCAAGATTTTCCGATTTTCCAAGCACAAAGATGGGAAACTACAATTTTAGCTTTGAGAATTTGATAAACAGTACAACTTTAGTAAAGAGATGTTTTTACCTATGAAAAACTTGATTCTTCTTGTATGTTAAAATAGTGGATACAAGTAAGTGATGATATGTCAAGTCAAGAGTTTTGTGCCATAGAATCTCCATTTAACTCTTAGGTGAGAAATTCTGCTACTCTTTTGCTGGGTGCCATGATGACCAGAATATTTGGTGTCAAAAGAAGCAAGGATGAAAGTTCCTTGTCCAGGAAAAACTGGTAAGTGTATACTGCTCTATTCCTGTTTATAGGTTACTTTTACATGACTCCAAGCAGTCACATTTGCATGTGAATTATTTACCATCACTGCCGTTAACCCTTATGATTAGTTAAGAGCTCTTCGCTTTACATGCATGTGAATGGTTATTGCTACTACTACAGCTGCTTCTGAAGGAATTATCATCATCATCATCATCATTATTATTATTATCATTATTATTGGACCTTTCGTGTTTATTCATGATGCTTGAAGTGTCTTTAGCACATTTATGAAATTAATTTCCTAGTTTATTGGATCACACCATTGATAATTCTCTTTTAAATCATGTGTTTAGTTTTCTCTGCTGAATAAGTACTCCATTTACAAAAAAAAAATGCTTTGATATGACCTAGATATTAGGCTGATGGACAGAAATTTTTTGCCTTGCCTGTCAATATGGAATCAACAAAGGGAAGAAACTCACAAATTATTCCTCCCTTCCATCTCTAGGGGCTATCCATATATGAGATGTATACCAGTTAAAATTAATTTTTGTGTGATTAATATTGCACCATTTTACATTTAGATATCCCTCGAGGTCATCTTTAATTCTACCGAATGACCAGCATGTGTGTTACAGTATTGTTATTTAAGGTTTCCACAAGTTTTTGGAAGCTTTATTTGTGAGTTTGTGTTGTTATTTAAACATTTTTCTCAGTGTTTGGATTTCATTTTCTTCCTTGTAAGTTGCACGTTATCAGTGGTACTTGAAGTTTGTACAGTTTAATTGCAAAACATTAATTATATCTACTGCATTTATTTATTTTGTTAATGCTTTCAGGTTATTTCCTGTTTATTTTTAGGCAGAGGAGCTTATGCAGTGATCTTTCATCAGTTATCCATCATCCATTGTTTTGGGGGTTTTTTTTAATATTTGTTATCACTACTTCACCTAACAGCTTAAAAGTATTGCCACTGAACTTTACAAACACATTCAACCCAAGGTCTAGTTGACCCTAAATGAAAATGGTGCCCCCTTAAACAGCCAGTATGGCTTCACAAAAGCAATTTGAAAATATTGTTATGGCTACTGCTCCAAAATGGATGGTTCTATTAACATGGTATTTTCACTGAAAGACTTCTTATGATGTCTAGTTGCTCTAGTTGCTCATAAATTAAAATGTTGATCTGACATCTGATATGGCTGCCATGGTGGGCATTTAGAAAATCTTATCCATACCTGAATGGATGGTTACATTGATAGGGGTTTTCACTAAAAGACTTTGTGTTAAATCTAGTTGGTCCTCAGTAAAAATGGTGACAGTCTGACTTCCAGCATAGCTGCCATGGTGGCCATTTTGAAACTCTCACTACTCTTCATAAATGGATAGTTGTAATGACTTAGGTTTTCACTAAAAGAACTTGTGATGTCTGTTTATTCCTTAATGAAAATGATGCCAATCCGGCCTCCCAGAATGACTTCCAGTCATGTTAACACTTCTTCCCCTGAATGGATGGCCATATGGGGGGGGGGAGAATCATAACAAAAAGACTTCTTATGATATCTAGTTGGTCTTAAATGGAATTGGTGCAGATCTTACATTCAGCATGGCCACAATGATGTCCAACATGAAAATCATTGTTCGTATCAACATGGGAGTTTCACTAAAAAATCTTTTATGATGTCTAATTGGTCCTAAATGAAAATGGACCATATCTTGCATCCTGTATTTAGCAGTTTAGAAAAATATGGTCCTGTCATGGATTCCAGCAAATTCTTCTCAGACACTAGTGCCTCTGCCCCTTTAAAGGACTCTTGTTGTTTATTGTCATTTCAGATGTTCAGTGGCAAAGATGCTGCCAGGGCACACGATTGCATGAATCAAATAGGTCAATTGCTTTTTCAGAGTCAATCCTTATTGCCTTAGGTTGAATAATAAGTGATTATCATTTTCCAGATTTGACTGTGATTGTAGAAGGTTGATTTGTTTGTTTATTTTGTGATGTTACTGTTATTAAAATCCATACCGTGTCATTGTCTGTTCACTGTAGTGCAGGCCTGTTACACCTTTTGTTTACTGAGTTAATCTCTTTATGTTACCGTCAAATTAGGCTTTTTGGTTTTGTCTTTAAATGAATAATTTACTTTGTTTCCAGACTGATTAATTATGTATTTGATTTCATTCATTGGTTCATATATATTTCATATTTAACAAAACCCTAATCAAAGCCACTAATTCGTACACAGGATGAGTAAGTGTTGCTAACCGTGCATTTCCTATGCTACATTTGAAGTGAGTCTGAAATTTATGAACAAGTCAAGTTAACATATGGACAGGATAAATAAATATTACCTTACTAATTTGGCAATTCATACCATAACCTACATGTACACATCATCTTCAAATATAATTGTACATGTTTTAGGATGGATATTTTTATTGCTATACAAAATTACTTTGAGATGAAATGATTGCATTATTATGACAAGAACTATGAATAAGGAATAAAATGCAAGCACAGTAATGGTGGATATTTTCCCTTAAACCTGCTGCATTTTGACCTTTTAAACTGGTAATCTTGCACAAACCTGTTATGAGAGACCACCTGTCCTGGGAGACCACTTTTTGTTGGCAGAAGGGGTGGTCTCAAAAGGCAGGCATTACTAATTTCTTTAAAATGCCACAACACCTTGTAAAGTGTTTAAACTTTACAGTGGTTTACACCCTCGCTATTATGCCCCTCGGTGTACTGCTTCCCCACTGCATATTTTCATAGATCCCCACTTACTACATGGATGCGGTGATAGATTCCCACTTATAAAATTGATACAGTCATAGATCCCCACTTATGACATGGATGCATTCATATGTCCCCACTTATAACATGGATACGGTCATAGATCCCCCCCTTACAACATGGATACAGTCATAGATCCCCTCTTAAAACATGCATATGATCATAGATCCCTTTAAATTTTTTACAGTTATTGCTGCAGAATTATTTCATTTAATTTTAGTTCTTGGCTAATGAGAAACAGTTATAATGTGATTCCACTTCATCTAATGCCTTATTTTTGTATTTATATGTACAGATATGATGCAGCCTTGTTGTAACATACTTCTTTAGTTTGTGGTATGACAACTAGTACCATTCTATAGCTCATACTATTTATATCTTGTACCTCTCTGTAACTTTTACTTTTCAAACAACTCACCTTTCTATAACTGGTACTGTTCAGACAACTTGTTCCTTTCTTAATTCATACTATTCAGACATTTCATACCTTTCTGTAACTCATACTATTCAGACAACTCATACCTTTCTGTAAGTCATACTATTCAGACAACTCGTACCTTTCTGTAACTCATACTGTTCAACTTGTTCCTTTCTGTAATGCATACTGTTCAACTTGTTCCTTTCTGTAACTCATAATATTTAGACATTTCATACCTTTCTGTAACTTGTATTATTCAGACAATTGATACCTTTCTGTAACTCATACTATTCAAACAACTTGTACTTTTTGTAACTTGTACTATTCAGACAAAACTTTTGATTTTATTGCATCAAATAAGCACAGTAAAGCCTTTCTTGAAAGACCACCTGTCTTTAAGAGACCAGATTCTCAGTGCTCATATGTTATAATTATATAGCATTCTGAGCTGTTATGAGAGACCGTGATTAGTTGGCAGAATGGGTGGTCTTTAAAGACAGTTTCTACCAGTTTTATGAATAGGGTCTTTCTCTTGTCCAGAATTCAGACCTGGAGATATAAAGCAAGTTTTGAGATCCAGCATGAGATTTTGTGTCAGCCAATCACACATGACAACACATTTATAATATTAGTTTTTATTGGATCAAAGTGAAAATTGAATAGAAACTCAGGCAGTTTTGTGATCTCCTGGTCAAAATATTCTGGTTCACAGAGTTATAAATTCTGTGTTTTCCTGTTACACAACCTTTATTAGGTCATTCTGAAAATGATACTATTAGAATTGTTAAGCCTGTAAATGTTTTTGAAGTTCACGTTTCAGTCTTTTTGACAGTTAAGTCTTGTTGTATGCCTGCCATTGTAAACACTTGAGTGAGTGATCACTTTGGCATCTGTACATCAGTTTGTGCATCCGTCTGTACATCTCTCCACACACTCTTTTAAGCTTAATGTTAAAGGTTTTTGTTTTCCATTTTATTTCAGTACCATTTTTTCCCACCTTCATTGGATTCAGAATATAGTTTAGGGGTGAGCTAAACATACAGGTCATGGCCAACTTCCTGTTTTTAATTGTACTATTTAGAAAACTATGTACATTTTTTTTTTCTCTGAGATTGCAGAAATAATGAATTTGATATGTTGTAAGGATAACTCAAGCTCATTAAGCCATGACATTCATATGACATATCAAATGAGTTCTTTCCCCCTAAAAAGGGACCAAAAAAATGCAGTTTGTATATATGACATCACCACTCCATTTATGTTTTCCAAATATTTGTTACTGTACAGCATAAATATAAAATTCCAGACAAATCAAGGCATACATTCTAAAGTACTGGGAGAATATTGACACCATTATTGAAAATATCTAACAGTTCTTGTCGGAGAATGTGATACGGAAATAAGGATTGAACTTCTGTAGTGATTGCCAGATCAGACATGTTAGATTAAATGCCACATACCCATCTGTCATATACTGCATTTGTTAGCATGTGATGTACAATTAAACTGTCTGCTGTTCATTCTTTTAATAATGTTAGCCAAACAGCACAGTCCCTCTCCCATACAACTTCAATCAAGATTGGGAGTAATGGTGGATCCATATTGTTCACAGTTTGAATGGTTATATTTATGTGTATATATGGTATAGTACACAGAATTATATAGTACACATTTATATTGTACACAGATTTTTATAGTACATATATTTATATTTTACACAGATTTATATAGTGCACAGATTTATTTTATACACAGATTTATATAGTGCACAGATTTTTATAGTACATGTATTTATATTTTACACAGATTTATATAGTGCACAGATTTATTTTATACACAGATTTATATAGTGCACAGATTTTTATAGTACATATATTTATATTTTACACAGATTTATATAGTGCACAGATTTATTTTATACACAGATTTATATAGTGCACATATTTTTATAGTACATATATTTATATTTTACACAGATTTATATAGTGCACAGATTTATTTTATACACAGATTTATATAGTGCACATATTTTTATAGTACATATATTTATATTTTACACAGATTTATATAGTGCACAGATTTATTTTATACAGATTTATATAGTGCACAGATTTATATAGTACACATTTATATTATACACAGATTTATATAGTACACATTTATATTATACACAGATTTATATAGTACACAGATTTATATAGTACACATTTATATTGTACAGTTTTTTATAGTACACATATTGTACACAGATTTATATAGTACATAGATTTATTTTGTACACAGATTTGATGATACATGATATTTTTGAAAGCATTACGTTCAAAGCATCATGTAAATCAAGTGCATAGAAATCTCACTTATTAAACCACTCAGAGGACTTGATACAGGTGGTCTTATTGTCAAAGTGATCATAGTAATGAGATCTACTTCATAATAAATTTCCAATGCATTTCTTTGTATTTTTTCTTTTTAATTGGTCTTAAAATTGGTAAGGTAATTAGGTGGTATTTTACAGTATTTGGTAAATGGGTATATTAAGATGATTGGGGTTTGACTGATTATTTCCCTTTTCAGCCAGACAGGAAGGTCCTTTTTCCACAAACATCCTGTATTGTATCAGTTTCTCCTAGAACAGATAATTGAAGCCACACAAAATATCAGGTACTTGTACATGTCTAATACTGCCTTGGATATACAGTAGTCCTGCATGGTGAATATCCATCCTATCTAACAGTCAAATGCTTGCAGTAATTTAGTTTTATTAGATGACTGTATTATTTTTCACAAGCTCAAATCACATGTATCATATTACACCGTGTGACTTGACAAATGACATTATGCTGTCCTTTGAGTCAAAGGCATAATTTCCGAGGCATCCAGATAGACTTTAAATTCATTTCAGTACTCTACCTTGTGTTTTTTAACTCTTGGTTATCAACATGATGAGTTTGTATGATGGTCTGGCATTCCTCAGGAGTCAGGGGTTACCTGTTACCACACATTATCACTACTCCATGTAAACTACTATGAGGATTGGCATGAAATTTCATTTACAGTTATATCAGCCTCCAAATGGCTGCTTTTATGTCAATCTTGAAAAATTTATATGGCTTATTCTGAATGGTCGTATCAACATGGAGTTTTCAGTGAATCACTGTAGCAATATTTTGCTGGTTCTGAATGAAAACGATGCTCTTTTGACCAGCAACTTATCACCATGGTGACCATCTTGTAAATTTTGCTGTAATACTCCTCTTGACTCGATTGGTGGTGTTGATTTGGGATATTCATTGAACATTTCATATGTAAATGGTTCTGAATGAAAATGGTGCAGATCTGACCTCCAGCAGGTCCACAATTTTGCCATAGATTTTGAAAACCAGACTTGATTGACCCTGTCCCCAAGTCAGATGTCACTGCATACAGTTTTCTACTTCGCTGAACTTTTGACACATTGACTTGTACATATACAAATAAATTTGACCAGTGTTTGTATCTAGTTGTATTCCAATCAACAAGTGACTAGTCAGCACTGTGATATTGATTTTAAGCTCCAAGGTTTAAACTTGTGTTTTAGCTCTCTAGAAGGAAACTAAAACTAGTATGAATGGATTTTCATCCAATTTGGTGAATACAGTCAAATCCACTTATCTGAACCTCAGTTATCTCAAGAACCCGTGTATATCGAGTGTTTTGGTCTGGTCCCGAAAAAATCCTTCTTTGCTATGCTAATTTTTCCCCACTTATCTCGACCCCTGTTAAGTCGATAACCCCGTTATGTCGGGCACAAGTTTTGGTCCGAAGTAACATGTGGACCTGCTTAATTCAACGAAATGCAACTTTTAATGTCAATCTCAGAGAAATTTTACAAGAAATGATCCGGTGTTTCAGCTATACCATTTGTGATTTGTGGTCTTCCAGTAATATTGTTCATCCCACACAGCATCACGAATTTGATCTGTAACTCGGAAAATTATCAGGTTAACATCATTAAATGTAGCTAAAAATGCCTAATTTGTTTTACACAATATATTTTAAACAAATTTGGTAATAGAGTTTCCATGCTTGGTGCAAGTGTAAGGCTTCAACTTCAGCATGGCTAGATCTTGTGACTCACAATCATCTGTAAATAGAAACCCTCAAAATTCCAAACCAAGCTGGTAGCCCCCTCCCACCACCAAAAGCCCCCAAACACTTGGTTATTAATTTGTTTTGAACAAGAGTAAATAAAAGTACCAATAGTATTGTAAAAAAATCCATAGCCCCCATAGTTTTTTAAAAGAAGTTTTTGATCACTGTGCCACAATTACATATTCTTCAATACACACGGAATGAAGCAGAAAGTGACTTATAGGATTAACGTCTATGAAACAGAGTGCTTTCATTTGTATTGTTTTTATCTTGAATATCAAAGACTTGCAATCCATCAAAGAAATTAGCCAGCTTTCCTTCTGGTGCTGTGTTCTTGCCGATGGTCACTGATCAAAGTCGGGAGAGATATGGGACTACAACTGTATGAATGGAATATGTTGGCTTCTTATTGAATTTGATGTTAAGACAGTCAACTTTAGTGACTTGAAACACACTTTACGGTTTGTCAGTACATGAATACCAACATCCTCATCTTTTTCTGGTACATTTTATTGGGAAAAACCTGCATATGCTGGAGTAAAGGAACCTCAGATGATCAACAAAAATGATAGATTTTCATGCACAGTATTGGTCAGTTACATTTTGCTGCAAGTCACAAGTCAACTCTAAAAAAAAAAAATACTTTTAAAAAAAAGTATGGTCCTACATGGACATGTACTTAAATTGACCTAGATTTTGGACAGCATGAGAAAATCATTGCCATACTGAGGCTGTCAGAGGATGAGGCTATTCATAGGGAAATAAAAAGAACTTTAAACCACTGACATTGTTGCAGTAACTTAAATGTTGTAAAAATGTGTGACATGTTACTTAATCTCATCTAAAAGACCTCCAGTCTTCTTTTTTCTGCAACCAGGCATGACTGAGATATAATTTTTATTGTGCATTAGAAATGCCATTTGTTCTAAGAAACAAAACTCCTCATATTTGGTACTTCATAATCATTGTTCTACAGTAGATTTGTCAATTAAACCCTGATATCTCGGGACCCTGTTATGTTAACGATTTTTTTACACCCCCGACATAATCGAGATAACCGGGTTTGACTGTATATCTCAAGAATATCTTAAATGATACCAGTTCATTAAGTCAATTTTTTTCTTCTCCAAAATATATTAATTGTAAATTTAGTCAAACTTAACATGTAGGTATGTCTTGAAGTGTCTGAGACAAATTCATATATCTTATTATTTCAGTAGTTCACTTGTAGTTTTGTGTCATTATCAACTAGGGTAAATTTGTTCAATCAATTTGTTCAATCAATGATACTTTACGTAATTTAATGAAATTATCATTGTAATATCATTTAAATTGGAAATACATTACTTTTGTTGTCTTGTGAAGAACATAATTATGATAATATTTAGTTGTAAATTCCCTCACTATTATGTGGCCTTGCTTAAAACGTGTTACACTTTTGTTGCTGTCATAACAATGATATCATGAGGTGTCACTATATCACTGATGTCATGAGCGATTACTAGGTCAGTGATATCGTGAGGGATTACTATATGTGACATCATGAGAGATCACTATATCTTTGAAATTTTGAGTGATCAGTGATATCATGGGGGATTGCTATATCTGATATCATGAGAGATTATTATATCTGTGATATGAGGGATTGCTATATCTGATGAGAAATTACTATATCAGTTATATCATTATGGAATACTACATCTGATACGAGGGATTGCTGTATCAGTGATATCATAAGGGATCACTATATCTGTAGATGTGTATCATATGTGTACTATTTCAGTGAGAAAGAAAAGCTTCATCTCCACCCAGCCCTGTATCCAGTGTTGATGGTACTGGGACGGTTGTTCCCCTCCCCAATGGAGGGGACAGACTCAAGTTTCCACTTGGCTGCTTTCATACCTCATATCATCAGGTGATGAAAATAATCCATGTTAGTTTTAGTCAAGGAGTCCATTTCAGTGATATTGTATTTATTCAGCTTAGTCAAGGAGTTCATTTCAATGATATTACATTTATTCAGCTTAGTCAAGGAGTCCATTTCAATATTGCATTTATCAGCTTGGTCAAGGAGTCCATTTCAATGGTATTGCATTTATTCAGCTTAGTCAAGGAGTCCATTTCATTGATATTGCATTTATTCAGCTTAGTCAAGGAGTGTATTTCAATGATATTGCATTTATTCAGCTTAGTCAAGGAGTCCATTTCATTGATATTGCATTTATTTAGCTTAGTCAGGGAGTCCATTTCAATGGTATTGCATTTATCAGCTTAGTCAAGGAGTCCATTTCAATGGTATTGCATTTATCACCTTATTCAAGGAGTCCATTTCAATGATAAAGCATTTATTCAGCTTCTCTATAGTCTTCCTTTTATGGACTAAAATAAAATTTGATATACATAGAACATATCTGGGAGACAGTTGTTGGATCCTTTATTCATGAAAAAAAATTTCCATTACAGTCAAATCTCTTTTCCAAAAGAAATCATTCCACTAAAAATGTCACATAGTTGTCAATTTTCTTCAATAAATGCATTAATGACTGACTTTTAAAAAATGTTTCCTATTTGTGGCAACATATAGACAGTGATTCTCAGATACAAGAAATATAAACAAGATGACTAAATTGTGTGAGTGTGTGTGCATCCGTGCATGCTTCCGTGCGTGCCTGCTGTCCCCAGAAGTACAACAATGATAATAAGAATCAAATAGGTCCTTCAGATCTAAGTCAAAACGCTCAACTTACTATGTAATAATTTCAGTTTAAATAATGGTATCATATGAACTAAAATTACCTTGTTTGCAAACTAGAAAATAAAGCTGTTCATGTCTCAAGTATTTGCCATTTTTAAAGTCAAAGATCTAGGGGTATTAGGGAGTTCTCTGCACAGAACAATATTCAGTCTCAGGTAAGGAACAGATTAAGCTCAGAAACATTCAACACATTAATATTTAAACAACTAGAGGCGACAGCTTTTAAAGATTTTGATTTCAATAGGGCTTTAACTGAGTGGAGCAGGAAGAAAGAGAGCTGATTATTAAATTGTTAGGTAAATATTGAACTATGGCTGTTTCCTCTTCCCACTGCTTTTTGTTCTACTCCACTCTCATTTTTGTGACAAGGGGAGCTCCCCACTTTAGATAAAATCTTGACAGCATCTCTGTGAATTTAGTAAATTTGTCACAATAAATTACCAAGAACTGTTGTAGGAAACCATTTACACAAGATTTCACCCAGATTTACAACGGTATCCTAACTCCTTGGGGGTGGGGAAGAGATAAACTCACTGTTCGATCTCAAAAAAAGAAAGATGAATTTATTGCCTTTAAGGATATTCATCCAAAAACACATGCAGGATGAATATGCCAGCTGTTTTTTTGATCAGTGGAAGTAAGCCTTTAAGTATATCAGCCATTAGTGATATTTTGCATGTCAGAAATAAATGTTCAGCAATATCCAAAGAAAATGAAAAATTTCCTTTAATCAGCACAGCAGCAGATTAAATATAACAATGAAATTGCTTGCAGCCATGTTGGTCATTTAATGAGAGTTGACTGTATATGTAAAATTAGGTACATATTACCTTTACGACTAGCATAATATACCATATTTTCTCACTTATAAGTCAAGCCAAACTGCAAACAACAAAGATTCTGATCTGCCATAGCATAATACACCTGCAAGCCAGGGTCTATCTTGTTTGTTCTACTGTTCTACTGTTTAATCCTAAAAAAGACCCAGACCTGCCAATGCATTATACTGATCTGGGTCTGCACAGTTTGCAGTTCCACTCAACTTATAAGTGAGTACAGATGGTACATAGACTCAGATTATATTGTGTTGAAACATAAAGTTGACTAGAATATCGGTTGAAGTAAAGCAATTTTTGTATCATGAGGGTTTCTTCAAATCATATAATGATATTTATTGACCATTTTGCTCAGATGTGCCTTAAGTCCAGTATTCAAAACCAGAGTCATGGCTGCTAGAGCCATGCAACCATTGGTGGATAAAGATCAGCTGACCTCAGTTTTCTGCACTCTCATTGACTTGCTTCCAAAGTCAGTAGAGACCACTGTCATCCAAAGCCACATCCATGGAACTCTTCTCCAGGTATTGCATGCATTATAGGAAGTGTGCAAGTGTTTACTGGTAGAACATTTTTTTTATACTAACCTATGAAAAAGATTAGTACATATTGTTAGCGATCTCCAAATTGATAATGCAGAATTGGACCACAAATTTACCAATGGATGTAAATACTTTGTTTCCAAAAAGTGGCATACTGTGTTCAGGGAGGTAATGTAATATATATTTTCCTCAGTCAAAAACACTTCCTTCCATGGGATATTTAGCTCACTTCTATGAAGATTGTAGATTATATTTAGACAATTTAACATTGATTTTTAATAGCAACTTTTTATTACACTAAAAACCTTGGGCAGATTCAGTTTTATTTCAACAGGGGTTCAGTTTTAAAAAGCGACTTGGTTTGTTTTGCTTTAAATGTCAGCTTTCTATATTTTTCACTTTAAAAACTGTATTATTGCTTTAAATGGAAAGCGAAGGTTCAGTGAAATGGATTCAAATTAACCTCTTGAACCTCTGGATCCACCAATCCTCAAAAATTTGAACTTGATCTATAGTCTGAAATTTTCAAGAATTTTCTTTCTGCTCATATTTTGTCAGTTGAAACTCGTATTGGGGCTGTTTTGTTTACATCTGATTAGTACCATGGTGGCCCAGTGGATATCATATCGATAAGGTTTAGATATGAATCCTACCACTGCATCTGGCGAAGTTGGCTATCTTTGTTTGCCTTTGGGGAAGGCACTTAACTATAATTTCCTTAGTATTAAATAACCTGTGTATGTTCCTGTGCCATAAACACCAAACCAAACTGTACCACAACAGCAACTTAGGTAATATAAAACAAAATAATACTGCCATGACCTGCCACTAGCGTATAGTTTAAGATCAATTTGAGATATCAATGAGAAATACCACTTCTAAGACTTGGTAAGAATTTGGTTAAAAAATTCTGGAAAAATACACTTAATTTAATCAATACTACAAATTTCATGTTTGTTTTTTATTACCATCTGTACTTATTTATAAGTAGAGTTCAACTGTAAACATAGATCCTGATCTACCATTGCATAATATGCTGGCAGATCAGAGTCTATTTGTTTATTCTACTGATTAGTCCTAACAAACTGCACAGACTAGGCCAACCGGTGTATTTTATATGATGGCAGATCTGGGTCTGTGCAGTTTGCAGCTGGTGCACAGATGGTACATTAGAAGATATACATGGAATTCATTTATTGCTTTTCATGGTTCTGCCAATAAAGTATATTTCTATCAATACTTATATTGATATTGTCACAGAATTGATAAATGGATTGTTGGAATGCTACTTATGGATAATATGGAGACAAAACGCACAAAAATTAAGATGATTTAATTAGATGGTTATGATGAATAAAAAAAATTATATTCCACAATAGTAAAAAAAAACCCAAAACATTAGATTGTTCTTAAATATTGTCTATTCTTAAAGTTCTTAAGAGCACTTGATATTCCCTAGTACTTCCGCACTGAATTATTATTCACTGATTATACTGAATTATGCTCTCCAATGGCTCCTTCATTGTGTAGGTGCACCTTCCTATGGCTTCTCCACTGTGTAGTGAATTATAGGGTAATACATGTGACTGGGGCTCCCATGTCATGACGTTCTTAGGATGTCCCAGGTTTGTCCACCCTTGTGGCAGGATTCCCTGGCTAGCACAACTCCCTTTAGCAGTCTCTCAAACCGGTCCTAACTTAGTGGTTCATGTGATGGGGCTCCCATGTCCCAGTGTTCTTAGGACGTCCCGGGTTGTCTGCCCTTGTGGCAGGATTCCCTGGCTAGCACAGTCTTATGTTATCAGCCTCAACCTGGCCTTATATCTCCAGGGTTGGAAGCAGCTACAAAACGAAAGTCATTTTGAGTCATATATTATAGGGTTAATGTGTACATTACATTTAGTGACTTACAGACAGTGCCCTCGTGCTCTGTTTTATTCCAGTGCTTCTTTTATGTCACATCTACGATTACTTTCACCTCTCTACAATACATGAAAACAAACCTAACATTTTGTGAATGCAAGACAATGAAAATATGCAATAGTTACATTGCAGCTGTCCTATACAAGTAGATTACAACATAAAAGCATAGGATATTCAACTTATTAGCATTGTATATTTGAATATGAATTACAATCAGTATATTTGATAAACATAATAGTCTCTAGGTTATAAATAATGACTTTAATATAATAAAAATATAAAGAAACTTCATACCTTAATCTGTCGGCTCTAAATGTCCAGGTTTTTGTCCATAGTAATTGTCCATGTGACTGCCAGAGTTTTACATTGCATATGGTCGCTTTGTACAGACCCATTGCAGGTGTCATGAAGTGTACTAGCTTCTCGCCTGGTGAGAACTATTACGTCGCTATCACAATCATATTACTTACATGAGTTTGTGTTCTACAGTGAACTTCGGATAATGCGTTTTAGCACAGTTGATTTCAGATAATATATTTTTAGGTCTTTATTATACTGATAATCTGAACCTATTTAATGCATAAATAAAAGAAAGGAATAATTTTAGTCAGTTTGTGACATATTTTTGGGAAGGGGTGCCATTGATTTGATGGAAGAATAATTTGTAGTTCGTAGGAACCTTGTATTCTATGAAAATTGGTAACCCACAGAAATTCACACTGTAGTTCTTTTAATTTCTTCACAGATGAAGCACCTACTGAAGCTAGTACCTAATGTTTCTATAGCAACCAAGCAAGATCTTGGACAGAAAATGTTACCAGCTTGGAGGGACAGACTATGGCTAATCACTAGGTAAAACTGCTAATTATTCACAGCTGTGTGACCTGTCACATGTTCTTTGGTTTGGTTTTGCTTTGAAAGTCTGAATTATGTACATGATATAAACAAGAAAATATCACAAATATGTGATTTGTAAGTTAATTGTTGAACCTTTTTATACTTGTATTTTGACGATGTTTGCATTTGTTATAAAGAAAAATGAAACCAATTTGATAGATTATATAAAATCCTTAAAGAGAGAATACTTACTGAGCTGTTGGTTAACACAGGAAACCAGCACCTAATTCTGATTTTTTTTACTGTCATCATTCGTGTCAGTCTCAATCACATGGGATATTTTTTGTTCCTCTTGCCTTTTTAAAGAGAAGTTGAGGACGTAGCATCAACGTTTCCTTTTGCCCATGTTTCTGTTTTTCCATGTTATCATTAAAAGGTGATAGATACAACATTGGGAATGCTGTTTTCAAAATCAAGGTCAGAGCTCAATACTTTATTTTTTCCAGTTTGATTTGTAACATTTAAGTTATTTGAGATGAAGTGATGAAACTTGTATACTTATATGTCGTCATAGGAAGCTATGTCATATAACACAATGGAGGTGCTGATTTCCAAAATCAAGGTCACAGCTCAGTATGTTTTCCATCATACTTTCCCTTTTGATCTGTAACTTTAAAGGCGTTGAAATTAAGGGATGGAACATTGTATGCTTATATATCATCACTAGAAGGTATGACATGTAGCACATTGGGTCATGAGGTCAAGGTGATGGCTCAGTATGAACATTTTCCATGATGCTCTCCTGTCTGCTTTAAAGCTTTAAAGTCATTTGAAATTAAAAGATGAAGTATTTCATCACTAGAAGATGTGTCATGTACCACATTGGAACATTATCATCAAGGTCAAGGTACATCATGGGCCACATTTGGATACTGTAATCGATGTCAAGGTGTGTCATGTGCCACATTTGGATACTATCATCAATGTCAAGATGTGTCACGTACCATATTTGGATACTATCAAGGTCAAGATACTTCATGTACCACATTGGGATACTATCATGGTCAGTGTGTGTCATGTATCATGTTGGGATACTATGATCAGGATTAAGGTGTGTTTTATACCACATTGGGATACTGTCATCAATTCCAATGTGTATCATGTACCACATTGGGATAATATCAAGGTCAAGGTCATGGTTCTGTTGTTTTTTTCTTAATTATTGATTTCAATCACACTTTCTTTTCCAGACCGTAACTTTTTTACTACCATATGCTTTAAGGATTTACAAGTGTTACCTTTATCTTTTATTCTATATTCATTTTATAGAATTTTAGCATCTGTATGTTTATATACTTTTTCCTCTTTGAACGGCATTTTATTTATGTAGACAGGTTTATCTTACTAAATCTTTTATACAGTTAAATTTAACATTTTTGAGCTATACCTTTAGTTGGCCATAAAATGCTGATTCAAACATGCATAGAATTTTAGAGCTGTTTAAGAGTAAGGAATGTCATCTTTATCAGGTGTGTTGTACACCACATTGTTGGTCTTAACTTCAGGATCAATGTAATGCTGTTGAATTTGTCTGGTAGACTTTCTCTTTGATTCTGTAATTTCAGAGCCATAGTTTGGCATGGTTTTTAAGGTATGTAGTGTACCACATTGACAGTCCAATCTTCATGGTCAGGGTCACATGTCAATATTGTGTACTTCAGCCACATTGTCCCCACTGCTTTGCAACTTTACAGCTGCTTAAGATCAATTAATGAAACTTGTATAGTGTCACTAGAAGATCTATCATATTGCATGTTTGAGGTTGCATCCTCAAGGTCAGGATCACAGATCAATATTTATAGGTTTCTTTTCTTGCTGTTTTTTATAATTTCTTTTTATACTCTGCACTTTCATAATGCACTTTTAGATAGAGTAATAAAATTTGGTGACCTTACATATCAGCTCAGTAACTTTACAGCTCTGTCTTGAAGGTAATATATATCATTATAGTGAAATTATGTGACCTCACCGCAGTTGGCAGGGGAAAAAATATTAACTGAAGTTGCATGTTTAATTTCACTTTTCACTGGCCAAGATTAACTAAGTTTATGCTGAAGTGCCATTTAAATTAGTTGTTCATTCATACATATTTCAAGGATTTTATATTTTTACCGTAAATTTTTTTTTGTATACCCCTTGAAGAATTAAATATCTTCACATTTTCACTTTCGTCATGTTGGACTGCATGTTTCTGTTTTATTTTTTGGGAAGGTTGAACTTCCAAATGTTTCATCATGGTTCTTTATATTTACAGTTTGTTTCTTGATGGTTCTTTATATTTACAGTTTTTTTTCACCCAACTTCTAAGTGGCATTATTTAGCCAGCATTGATGAGTTATTAAATCACACACACACATATACACACAAGTACTTATACATACATACATACATACATGCACACATATTGCCATGGTGCAATTAAAATGAAGAAAATTTTCCCATGGTATACTACTTTTCATACTATGATTTTATTGCAGAGACAATGCCTGTGTTGTTACAAGGAAGGTAGCCATGGAAGTATCAGAGAGAATTATCTCCATTTACATATCTTCGAACCTAGAGACACATACACCCTTATTGCTGGACTTTCTTTTTACCACATTGTCAGAAGAAATCAGTTGTCTTGGATCATTATACAGCTTGCACACACCAGGCTTGTCAGAATTTTATGTAGCAGTTGCATCACTGTATCTCAAATTATTACTTTCACTTCCTAGACATCACAAGCAGTCAGTCACAGAACTTGAAAACTCCATGCAAACCCTTCTTAAGTCTTCAGAATATGAGGTGCGAAAAGTCATCCTTGCAGTCATGAAGGAGGTGTTAAGAAAAAGCAGACCTGTTATTGATGCAGATGATGTGTCTGTGGATGCTGATACAGATGATAATGAGGATCTGGTTGACCTTAAAGATATTTCTGATTTTGTAGAAAAGGATGTGGTACATTTGATATTTTCGTCAGAAAATATATACAACCACCTGATTGAGATGATCCTACATAATGAGACACATCATGAGTGCCTTGTTCAGGTTAGTTGATCTCTGTACACCTACTGTAGACTTGTCAGGTCATGCCAAATCTTTTTCATCACAACTGGAAAGTCACATTTGATGCATAAGGAAGTTGCCTTTGGAAGAAATGCACCTTATTTATCAAATGGTATCATATGCTACATAGAAACAAGCGTATATCATCTCTCATCAATCAATGTGGATGAGTTCTAACCAACATAATGTTATATGCATCACCAGAAGAAGCACATGTCAACAAATCATTGTGTCTCCAATTTTTTTCTTGCAGCTGAATGCAGTTTATGACAGAATCTAGTAGACACGGCTAGTCTGAGAGATTTTGTGGGGTCACATTGAAACTTGGTACACATTATGCTCATCATCTGAAAATGATTATATCGACAAATTACTGCATTTCTATGATTTTTGTCAGTTTATCACCCATTTTTACACACAGCTGAACTTTGTGTTATATGACAGTATGCTGTGAATGCACCCAGTCTCAGTTTTCAGTGCATTGCAGTGAAACTTTGCACATGTTATAGTCATCATTTGATGATGCACGTTTCAACCAATTTCCTTCCTTCTGTAATTTATGTTTTAGAGTTATTTGTCTTGAAGTTGAATGCAGTGTATGACAGAATCTTGTGAATAATACTACTCACACAATTTTCACCATATAGCTCTTCCTCATTTTAATGCAACTTGTTAGAATGCGATTCTGGATATAATGTGGTACTGCTATGGACCCCATGACCAAAGTCATACCATCGTACAACAATAAGGGTTGAAAGTTAACAAGGTGAAAAGTTAGTTTTATATCTTGTTTCCTTTTCAAAACACCCATTATTTAACAAATTTTGATTGTGCCCACTATACTATGGTTTCATATATTACCCTATTCTTAATATATTGCTGTACTCTGTAAAACACGGTTCAGTACGTAACATTGTAAATGCATCCACCTGCACGCCCCCCCCCCCCATTATAAGATTGAGAAATCTAAGAAGTTTAGGTAAAGACTTTACATGAATTGATGTATAAACATCTCTTGTCTTGCTTATATTCACTGAACTCAAGTTAATTTGTCGATGTAACTTTAGATAGTTAATTTCTCCATTGCTATTTTAAGAATTTGAATAAAGCCCAGATATTGCTTTGAAATGTATTGTTGGGGTAAGTACTTGAGGTACATTGTCTACCCTATAACCCTCCCCCATCCTAGTAACAGATAGTCACAGTGTACATATTAGATATGTATTAAACATTCATGTTTGAGATGAGAATGTTAACAGGTATTTAACCATTAGGTTAATATTTTTAATTTAAAAATAGATAATGGACCAACACTTAAGTCACTATTTCATGTAAGATATTTTGATGTTTCAAAAAAATTCAAGGAATGCTGTTCCAGTTCAGCATTAACACAGAACTGAGGATGGTAATTTGTGCAATACTTATAGTAAATAAATGATGGGAACTGTATTTCAACTTCAAAGGTATCACAAGTCTTTGAACAAAGGAGATCTGTTGTTGTTGTTGTTGCTGTGGGGCTTAATACCATTTTTCAGCACACAATAGGCTATACATGGCGGCCAGTATTAATGGTGGAGGAAGAAACCAGGAAATCCCCGGAAAGAACCACTGACCCACGAGAAGCTACTGGCAAGCTTTCTCACATATCCACATTTGCCGAATCCTAGACTCGAACCCACGCAGACAGAGGTGAGATGGCAGTGATCTGTAACGGAGAGCACTTTAGACCACTTGGCCACTCGGGGCCCCCTAGGAGATCTGTCAGTAATTGGATTGACACTTTTATATTTAACCTGGGGATGTTATTTCTGAGACAGACAACCCATCTGCAGTAAATAAACAGCTGAGATAGTAAATTCTTACTGCCTACTGCTTACATAAGCAAAACAATATACTACTGTACATTGAAGCTGAAAGAAATCCTTTGCCACCATAATTTATGTCTGAAAAATTTATATGGTGAATTCTCTGAAGGGGAAATTATACTGATTGCCAGAAACATTAATAACAGTGGTAATAATAATAATAACAATGAAAATGGTTTTCCATAGATGGTGTTTGTTCAAGAACCAAGATTGCATAATGAATCTGGATTCAAAGATCACCTGTATACAATAGCCAGTTTTGCCTTTTCCCAGGTGGGAATGCTTTTGATGGGTTTAATTGTATATGTAAGATGAATTTTAAGAAATCTTAATTTACAGACATTTTCCATGTGAAACTTGGGTTGATAAACTTAAACAGCAACTATGACAGTCATATATTATTTTCATTTTCAAAGAGTGGGCATGGTATTAAATTAAATTACCTTTCTGCTTCTTAATACCAACTGTAACTGATCTTATTTAGTGTCTAATTAGGGTCAGAAATAAAATTACTGATGTTGAACTATCCCAAAAATATAAAATTTTTAAGACAAAAGAAGGGAATCTGAAAGCTTATGGCATAGTTTTGGGATATCGTCCATGGGTCCATGGCTTAGATGTTGCAGCTTGGTTTGGGAGGTTTGCTTTGGTTTGTTGCTTTATGGCACAGCAATAGAAGTAGCTATTTAGTGCCAAGGCAATTGGAGTTAAGTGCCTTGCCCAAGGACACACCACAGTAGCTGACCCAGGCTGGTCCAATAGTATGATTGAAAGCCACATACTTTCAGTTGTGAGTCCAGCACGCTAATCCACCATGGCTCCCTCCCTCTAAATTAGATTTTGTAGACAGGACCTTTGCAAAGGCTCCATGGTTTGGGAGGTGAAGAAGAAGTAAATGTTATCAATTCCAGGAATGGTGTATCATGATATAGAAAGGTTGTCACACATCACATATCACATTGTCCTTTTTACCCTTTTGAAAATATGTTAACTAAATATCATATATACTCACTTATAAGTCAAGTTCAACTGGAGACTGCCCAAACCTAGATCTACAGTAGCATAATGCACTGTCAAAACTGGGTCTGTACAGTTTGTTTGGTGTAGTCAGTACAACAAACAAGACAGACCCTGAGATGCTGGCATATTATGTGATGTTAGATCAGGATACATATGTGTTGCAGTTGGACTCAACTTGCAAGTAAGTGTTGATGTGTTTCTTCTATATTTCAGCTTTTAAAAGTGCTTCAGTTACATCCTCTTTCAAGCAACACAGCCAGTTCAGCGGTTCTACAGGGTCAAGCAGAGCAGGTTTGCATTAGACTATACATGTCTCTTTGTCACAGGGAACTGGGCTGTTATAGCTCAACCATACTGCTTATTTATAAGAATTTCCTAATGCAGAAGATTTATCTCCCTTGGAAACTCTTTTGCAGAGGAGATACATCATTCTTTTCACAAACTGATATCAATATCTTCATTTTATTTCCATGGAAAGAAAATTTTATCAGTCGTATTAATTTTTATTTTATTTCTTCAGAAATCAAATTTCACCTCTTGTGGTTTGTATTTAGGCTTTCCTGGCTGATCTTACACGAGTGCCCATCTGAAAGGATGGTCATATTGACATGTGTTTTCACCAAAAAACTTCTGTGATGTGCCAGTCTGACATTCCAATATGCACACCATTGCAGCCATCTTGAAAATCTTACCATTACTCTTCCTAAGGGGACGCTCACCAGTTATTATGTACTTTTGAGAGAGGGACGTATGTAAGGTGAAGTTGTTTGCATTGAAAACATGCACAGTGGAGAGAATATTGGCATACCTCTATGCTACTTTGATATAATGTGGCTGATATTTCTTAGGATATTGTACTTTTGGAAATTGTAAATGATCTTAGTACAATGCTAACTAAAATGACTGCTCCCATGTGCTCCAAAAATCAGCCTGAATTTGTCTAAAGTACACTATCCTTAGCAGCTATTAAAATAGGGAAAATGAATTTTGAAGACTAGACAATACCAGCTTCTGAAAGTGCAGTGAATGAATTACCAAATATATAAAATGTAAAAAAAGTTATTGGCTCTTTTTTTTACAATTTACCTCTGAAATTCAGGAAGTGAAAATGACCAAGTGGAGCTAGCACTTTTTTGAAAGGTGCACATCTGGAGTTAGGCCAAGCTGTATACTCTATAACCCATATTGCACTCATCAATCATACACCAAAATAAAGGGAATTAAAGGTTCTTTGAACAGTATCCAAGATATACAAGGTCTTTTTTAAAAAGCCAATATAACTAGTGAGGAAACCCAGGGGAATTCTTTTCTTTTAAAATTCAAACCCTATGCAAAATACAAAATTGTAGAGCGCCACCTAAAGGGCAAGTCATTTTGACATGAAGTTACGCTTGCTTTGGCATCTAGTTGGTCTTAATTTATGGCTCAACTGATGATATTAATATATTGATATATGTATGTATGTATGTATGTATGTATGTATGTTTGACACTGACTAGCAAAAACATTTCTTTAATACATCCAGTCACAGCAACAGATATGTAGGTAAATAATGGATGTATCATCAAATACAGTGTACTGAGAATTTTCTTCTATTTAATATCACTTCTTATTAAAAGTTGTGAATTTCATGATGAACAGATTTCAGGGCACTTAACACCATTTTTTATTCCCCAAAAACAAGTGATATATCAAAATTTCATTTAATAGTTCTGATCTTTGATTTTCTTCATGTTCAACAAATAGGTGCCAATCCTCTTGGTATTGTTTTTATCTTTGGTCACACCTGTAGATTAACACTTCTGTGTCTGACTCGTTACTGTCATATAGCAAAATAATTGTTGTCATATGATTTCACTTTAAGGACCTTGGAGTAATAATATTTGCCTCATCCTTTGAGCTCCTTATCCTTTGACCTGTGTAAATTTAATTTTCTTAAAGTGAAGAGTAAACCTCAACAAATGACAGTTTTATAATGTACCATATATACTTGCTTATAAGACAATTCCAACTGCAAACTGTACAGACCCAGATCTGCCATCACATAATGCACTGGCAGATCTGGGTCTATGCAGTTGTAAGAAGTAATCAGTAGATTGAACAAGAACAACCCTGATCTACAGGTGCAATTTGCTTTGACAGATCAGGATCTATGTTGTATGCAGTTGGACTTGACTTATAAGCAAGTATATATGGTAATGAAAAAATGTGACATTACTTCAGTGCATTTTGTCATACTTGGTGCACATTGTGGTAATATAAAACTAAATCTTGTTTACTCAATTTCAACCCCAGGTGATGATGAGGTTGCTTGACATAATCCAGGAGAACTCCAGGTAATTACAGGCTTTACACATTTTTTATTTTAAAATTATGATAAGTAAACAATTTTTTTTCATAAGAACACACATGTGAACTCAGAAATGTCAACAAAAGTGGTCTTTCAGTGTGGTTCTTTAATCTACTATTAGACACTGCATCAAACTTTGCAGTCTCCACAGACAGCTATTCTCACAAGAAGTCAGCTTAGAACTGGTTTAATGGACATTTTTTTCCAGTCAAGCAAAATAAAGAGTAAATTTGTAGTTAAGATGTTTTAAAATCATGATTAACTTCATTTTATGCCTACAGCTTAAATAAGGCTTTGTGTAGGTGCGTGTTTGTGTGTGTGTGTGTCTTTGTGTCTTGTGATGTGGAATGGTTCATCTTCCACTAAGAGAGAGAGAGATGTATTAAACATGGAGGTGTGATTGTGGTGACTTTTTATGTGCACAGTAGTCCTTGAATTTTTTAATTACTTCAAAAGGTTGGACTAGAGAAATAGAGAATATAGAAAAAATGTATTACTGGGAAAAAATGAGGATAAATGTGTTTTGCTGATGAGTTTTAGCCTGTTTAAAATGAATTGTAAATTATAAATTTAATGATATAAATGAGAAAAAGTGAAAATAGCCTCCAAACAGCAATGTAGTCTTTTGTCTTGTTTTAAAAATGTATTTTAATGTTTCCAGAGATGAGGTCTGTGCTGCTGTAATTCATTTCTCAGGCTGTCTGGTCCAAACTCTTTATGATTCTGCAGCGCTGGTAAGTCACTTCTTCCTTCAGAAGTTATCTCCCTTGGGTTAAGAGCAAAGAGTTAAATTTCAGTATAGTTAAAACCTAGTTTTAGTTTTTCTTTGTATAAAAACAAAGTACTCTAATTTATGCAATTTTTTGTTCTCAATAAAATGTCTGTTTTTCAAAGTACAAAAAATAATGTGTAAGAAAAAATGTATCACCTTTCTAGGGTGCATATCATGTATGAAAAATTAAAGACCCTACATGAGGTTGTGGGGAGGAGGGGCTTGAAAATGCCTACATGATCATCAGTATTAAATTTGCAAAATCTCTTGCAATTGTGCTAACACCTTCACACTAGGATACTATGTTATCTGAATTTGCTTACATGTGTGTATTAGATTAGATACCAGTTCAAAGTAGATACTTGAGAATATTGTAATTCAGTGAGATTCAGAGTATTCTGTGTTCTAAAATGGATAATTATGACATGGATATTGGTACTCTATCATCAGACATTTATTTTCTGTCACTTCATAAATCAAATAAATTATAACTCTATAGAATTTTATTACAAACAAATTTTATTACAAACAAATGAATGTAATGTAATGAATGTAATGTATTTGCTTTTGTTTGACAAAGAGACCAGCCCTATTTCATGCCATTTTGCTGAATATATCTTACTTATGTACTTACTTAGGTGAAGCTTTTGTCAAATATAGGAGCAGAATAGTAACAGGAAATAATTATAAAATACATATCATTATTCCTTCGGAGATTTATATTATATTTGAAATTTAGATATCTGCACTAGCTAGTTATATCTAAATATCCATTCAGTATTTCAATCCCATGAAGGATCATAGATATAGGACAGTTAGTCACCTCTGTTAACATTATGATTTGCAGGTGCATTATGCTATGGAATAGCTAGTTATATCTAAATATCCATTCAGTATTTCAATCCCATGAAGGATCATAGATATAGGACAGTTAGACACCTCTGTTAACATTATGATTTGCAGGTGCATTATGCTATGGAAGATCAGGATCTTTGTTGTTAGCAGTTTGACTCAACTTATAAGCGAGTATAAATGGTACTTCACAAAATTAGCATCTATATTGACACTGGTGTTGTATTGTATACATTCCCACCAAATGATCAATACCCTTTGTCAGTAAGTTAATGCACACTTCAGGTAGCCTTCATTGGGCAGCATCAAGTAGCCATCAGTAGGTGGCATCAAGTAGCCTTCATTAGGCAGCATTCACCATGGAGGGTACTATTGAAACTTGATGGGTGTATTCATCACGGATGATTGTGTTGAAACTTGATGACATCCATCATGGAGTGTAGTATTGAAACTTGATTGGTGTATTCATAATAGTGGGTAGTATTGGAACTTGATGGGTGTATTCATCATGGAGTGTAGTATTGGAACTTGATTGGTGTATTCATCATAAAGGGTAGTATTGGAACTTTGATTGGTGTATTCATAATAGTGGGTAGTATTGGAACTTGATGGGTGTATTCATCATGGAGTGTAGTATTGAAACTTGATTGGTGTATTCATCATAGAGGGTAGTATTGGAATTTGATTGGTGTATTCATAATAGTGGGTAGTATTGGAACTTGATTGGTGTATTCATCATGGAGTGTAGTATTGAAACTTGATTGGTGTATTCATCATAGAGGGTAGTATTGGAACTTTGATTGGTGTATTCATCATAGAGGGTAGTATTGGAATTTGATTGGGTGTATCCATCATGGAGTGTAGTATTGAAACTTGATGAGTGTATCCATCATGGAGTGTAGTATTGAAACTTGATGAGTGTATCCATCATGGAGTGTAGTATTGAAACTTGATGAGTGTATCCATCATGGAGTGTAGTATTGAAACTGAAACTTGATGGGTGTATCCATCATGGAGGGTAGTATTGAAACTTGATGGGTGTATCCATCATGGAGGGTAGTATTGAAACTTGATGAGTATTTCCATCATGGAGTTTAGTATTGAAACTTGATGGGTATATCCATCAGGGAGTGTAGTATTGAAACTTGATGAGTGTATCCATCATAGAGTGTAGTATTGAAACTTGATGAGTGTATACATCATAGAGTGTAGTATTGAAACTTGAGGAGTGTATACATCATGGAGTGTAGTATTGAAACTTGATGAGTGTATCCATCATGAAGTGTAGTATTGAAACTTGATGAGTGTATCCTTCATGGAGGATAGTATTGTAACTTGAGTGTGTTCATCATGGAAGGTAGTATTGAAACTTAATGGGTGTTTTCATCATGGAGTGTAGTATTGGTGTATTGGTGTTTTCATTTTTAATTTAACCAAAGTCAGTGAAGCATGAAATATTTAGCTAATGCAAAAGCTTGATCCAAGTCAGTAAAATGTGAAATGTAGCATCTTAGTGACCTTTTGTGACAAAGGTAGTAGTACTAACAGAGATACATACAATCATGTGGTTTGATAATTCTATCATGAACAGAACTTGCCACAAAAACTAATTTTACACAAAGTTTAACTAAAGTCAGTGAAGCATGAAATATAGTCCAGAGACCTAAATTTATGATGAGTGTTTGACATTTTACTGACTTGGATCAAGTTTTTTGCATTAGCTAATGACCGAATAGTTTTTGTACCCTGTACATATACTGTCATGCCTGTATTCATCAAACGTGGTGAAGGAATGCATTTTGATGATTACTACATTCTTGTCACAAAAGTTGATGACTGTGAACAATATTTCATGCTTCACTGACTTTTGTTACATTTTGTTTCATGAAAAATGATGAGGGAAAAGGAATGCATCTTGATGAACACTACACTCTTTTCACAGAATAGTTTACTGACCTATATTTTAAAAAAAATTTACTTGGTTAAAGTTTGTTTCAGGCTTTGTTCATGCTAGAGTCATCAATTCAGATGACTCTATGCATCTCTATAAATACCATGCCCATACCACATAAGAATCATATATATATATATATATATAGACACACACACACACACACACACAGGGAGAGGGGGCATGCTACAAGGTGAAGTGGGTGACTAAGTCGCTTAAGAAATGTAAACTCCACCTTATGTTAGGAAAGTGAAAACAACTTGCTTTTTTTTAAATGTAAGTTGAGTGACCATAGTTGAAGACTTTTGAGATGCTTCCTATTTTGGTAGTTATAGTGTTGTGTTGTAGCTCATGGCAAATTTAGGCATGTATCGGGCCTTCAAAACTGGTGTTGACATCAACTGTGCCAACAAACATTGTACATTCACAAACATGTCCTTTGATAGATGATTGACTATTAACCCTTTCCTGAGTAAGCTGGCAGCTATCATTGCCTGATTTCCAAAGTTATCACTCGAGCATACAAACTTGTGTTTCGAAGTTTAAAAAATAATATGTAGATAGCAATTTATTTTAAGAATAAAATCAGTCATCTGAAGATTTCACCTGCCATGTGGGCATTATTTTTCTTCATAAAATCAGTTTGAAACCATAAGTGAACCTGTCATGGAAAAATAATGGCAGACATTGCTATGTCTGGGAAGCATCAATTTATTTGATTGTCTTAAACCACTGGGCATTATATTATGGAAAATATACAGTTCGTGGAAAGCAAAGTTTAAATATTATGTTATTGAAGATTTAGCCTAAAATGGCAATTATGTAGGCAGAAATGTATGGGACAATGCAATGTTGTGGAATTCTAGAAGCTCCATGAGGTCAAAACTGTTTTCTGACTTCACGCATGTTTGTGAAAATATGAAGAAAAAAAGCAGTGAAGCAACTAATATTTAAATAATGCATGATGTTACTATAAATATGTAGATAAATAATAAATCCATAAATTTGCAATCCTGTTAATGGACTATTGTAACAAAGTTAGAAAGTGATTGGTTACATGAAGAAAATCCCTTTTCTAAAACTATATGCATTCATACGTTAGCTGTGTCAGTTTGAAAGAAGAGATTCATTTATTCATATACTGACTTTAAAGCTTCCATGTCTATGAATAGATTTAGTACTGTTTTATAGGCAACAATGAAATTATGATGAACAGTTTGATGTGAAGACACGTATGCATATACTCTCATGTACATGATTCTGGTGTTGTTTCAAACAAGTTTAGAAATCTTCTCAACTGCCATTCTGTAGTGAACTTTAAGAAAGTTAAAAAAAAAAATTCTTGTTTAAGGGTAGTTGATTAAGCATTTTTACTAACTTGCAATTATAATACTGCTATACACACACACACACACACACACACACACACAGCTTCTACTGTGCTTTTTAAAAGTCATAATGGCAAGTATCATCAAACTAATTGATTGTATGCATCCCTATTAGCACCACACTCAAGCAAAAGAAGGTCATCATATTCTACCATTAATGTTTTACTGGTGTATTTTCAGTTTTTACATTTAGCTGATGACCACGTTGGTGTTTCATTTTCAGTGTAATAACCTGGAATCGTGAAACTTTACAATAGGATTCATCTTGATCACTACTATACCCCCATCTTAAAAGAGGATTACTGACCTGTATTTCACATTTAACTGACTTTGGTTCAGTTTGGTTTTTTTTGGTTCATTAAACTAAGTGATTTTATGCATTTCACTTAATACTACACTCAGATACAAAATGGTCACTATGACCGATATTCCACATTTCACTGGTTTAGGTTAAGTTGTATTTAGTTGAAGACCATATAGGTTTTTGGCATGCATTTGGTATACTGTCATATACAGAATCATGAAACGTGGGATGTGTATTGGTCATATACTTCCTCATTTCAGCAGTATTCACCATATTTTCTGCCTCAGTGACTTGGCACTGTTCATGTTCAAATCACAATATTGATGATGATATCCATCTCTGTTACTACCACACTGTCCACTTGTGTTCGAGTCTCAGGCTTAGCAAATGTGGGTATGTAAGGTTACTTGTCAGAAGCTCCCCACGGTTCTTCCTTCACCAATTGACCAATTATACTTGCTGACATGTGTATTCTATCTTGCTTTGAGAAATGGCATTAACCTCCTCCCCCCCAAAAAACTCCAACAAAACTCCAACAAAACTACTACCACACTATTTCAACACAAGAGGCTTACTGTTACTGTTATGTATATGTAATTAAATTGCTTGTGTGTTAGTTTTAAAATTCTTTTTTATTTTATTTTTGTTTCATTACATTTTATTGTAATGATTATTGTAGGGATTCAAAATCCTTTTTCAGTAATTCTGTTTATCTAAGACGTAAAATGTATTACATTAGTAATATTTTTAGTTTACCATGGTCCGCGGTAGTGTAATCGCTACGCGAATACGATTGGCTGTTTTCAAGGTCCTTTTCGACCTACGTGTTAATCTGGATAAACAATGTTTTATTTTTATATTTGTTTTAGAGTGATAGTCTAGTTCTTAGATAGAGCTGCATGCAAATTGGCAAATATCTTATTACATATTTCAGGTGTTATTAGATCACGTAGTCTGTCTCGCGAGAATGGGATGATAATTCGGGTGAATATATAACCCTTTCTGAGCGCTCGTCAGTCAGTTGTATTCCTGATACCTAGAAGGCCGGATCGGTTACCAGATTGTTTTTGAAATTCATTTGTGTTTGGAATTTAAATAATTTATTCTCTAGAAAACCAAACGAGTGTACTGTTTTATAAATTCTGGGAGAAAGAAATTCAGTGGAAATATATTCTTGAATTATTCGGAAACATAAACTGTGATTCAGTTGAGGAATTGTTATTTTGTACAAGGACCACATCTGACATCATCGCCTTTCATTTTGGTACGTCATCGAGATTTGAACCTGGATTCTAATAGAACTATTTAGTGATAGGACTTGTATTTTTCATTCTTAGGATTAAATTTTGGATTATATTCACAAACCATAAGTCCTATTTTCCAATTTTTACATTGTTTTTTAGGGAAATAAATTCTTTTGTTAAAATATACTAAGCTTGTTGATTTCACTCTTTTCTTCTGTTACATTTGTACGAGCCTACATGTAACATTACCCATATTTCATATTTTACCGGCTTTGGTTAAATTTTTGCATTTAGTTCATGACTACATGAGTTTTTGGCATGTTATTCATAATACCCTTCCTGGAATCATGAAACTTGACAAGTTCTACATCCTTGATGCCAAAAGAAGTCTCTCTGACCTGTATTTCATACATGGCAACTTTCTTCAAATTGTGTGTAAAATATTTGTTTCTTGGGTGCTGCTAATGTTCCATTCATGAACCTTGATATATATATAATTGGATGCATCTCATTGGATGCATCTCTGTTACTACTACATCCATAAAACTCATGGTCACTGTGACCTACATTTATGCTTTACTAACATTGTTAAGTATTTGTGTTTATGATCAGATAGATTCATTGATAGCAGACCTACTGTATTTATAAGTACAGTCAAACTGCAAACAACAAAGACCCTGATCTACCATAGCATAATGCATCTGCAGATCAAGGTCTGTTTTTTGTTCTACTGCTTATTCCTAACAAACTGCACAGACCCAGATCTGCTGGCACATTATGCGACGGCAGATCTGGGTCTGTGCATTTTGTAGTTGGAGTCATCTTATTAGCGAGTATGTACAATATATACATCCTTGCCTAATCAGAATATCATTAGAATTAGGAATAAATATGTTTACAGAGAGAGATGTTGTCAGGGCATGCACAAACCACACAAAATTTGATGAATTTATAGCTTTGAAAGCACTGGTGCATGAAAATTCTGCATATTAGTTCGAAGTTGCACATTTAAAACTGCATTATGCAGAGAATTTCTTTTTGCTCTTGTAAGATGAATGGAATAAAGAAGAATTTTTTGAAATAATTAATGATAAGGATACTTATTTGACCAAAATACATCTGTTCCTTCCAAAGTATACATATATAGGATAATATAATAGAAGAACTCAAGTCATTGGTAGAGTGAATATGCAAAGTTAATGGCAGAATGAAGGAAATGGAGTTTCTCGCAAAACAGATGATGATAAATTGAAAACTGTGTCAGATGACAGGTTAAATAAACATCAAAGAAAAAATTTGAAGCAAAGTTTCAGAAATCTTGACTGTTTACAGTACCAATTATTACAACACAAAACCAAGAAAGGAGTTATTGTTAAATAACACTTTTATGACACAAATCATCTGTTTAAATTTTAGGATGTTGACTTCTACACACAATGTCCAGTCACCAAGTATACATGCATTTTGGAACAGAGATATCCTATGAACTGGAAAATTCTACAAAATCAACTTTAAGGAACAATTTTCAAACTTTGTTGAAGTAGCTTTGGCCTCTAGAGTTCAGACTGTAAAAAGGGGGTTCTCATCACAGAATACTATTCACACATTTATAAGGAACAGATTAAACTCAGAAACAGTCAACATCTGGAGAGGCATATTTTAAGGATTTTGATTTCAGTAGAGCCCTAACAGATTGGGCAGGATAAAAGAGATGTAATTAAGTGTTCGATAATTAATGAACCAGAGGGATTCCCTGCCAATACTCCCTCTTGTTTTGTTAAAGTAATTATTGATGCACAAAGTATATACTGCTGGCTGTCACTCCAAGCTTTCTCCAATTTTGTGACTTTCATCAAGTAAAATCTGTCTTCAAGGTGTAATGTCTTCTCAAGCAGAATTTAAGAAGAATGATTCCAAAATATTAATTGATAATAACATTAATCTGTTTTGTATTAGCTTATTACCAGTACTTTGTTATGAAAAAAGTTCTGTTTCATTGTTTTTTTTATTCCTTGTCACAGTAAGTAGGTAGGTGGGTGGATGGGTAGGTAGGGGTTTTTTTCACAATATGTCGACACAATACTGTCTGTACAGTACCAATTAAAAGTTCAGATCTTAAAATGATTCAAAGTGGAAATGGAAAGATAACAGATTGCAAAATAAAACTAATTACAAAAGGGGTCAAGATTGCTGTAGTATGAATTTATTTTCTCCATGATATAGTATACAGTGACAGTGGGTGACGAGTAAAATTTGTGGTGAGCTATATAATCTTTGAGCAGAATCTGGTTCTTTCAGATTTTCTATGGTATATCACAGTAATATACTGAAATGTAGAATGTGATGGGAAATTAAGAGACATTTTTTTAAGTGAAGATTTTTCATTAGTTTCTTATCATTGCATACAAACAGTTCTAACCAGTTTTTTCTTTGATCAATTTAAGTTTTTATAATGAAATAATCATGCATGAAACATCTGCAACACATGACTGAATTAATGACCTGTATAAACAGGGTTCGCACAGTACCTTGAAAAGTACTTGAATTTCGATTCATCCTTGAAAAGTACTTTAAAATCATTTTTGCCTTGAAAAGTCCTTGAAAATAAGCCTCGTTCCTTGGAAAATATAAAATTAATCAACAAACGAATGTATGAAAGTTTCTTTTCATATCATTACATCATGTAATCGAAATAAAACTGTTTGCTATTGGGTGGTTTACAACACGTGACCAATCAGATATCTATAATTGTGCATGGACCTGATTATAGAGATCATTAAAAAGTGCGTGAATCTTTTCCAACAATCATTCTTCTTTGTCGATTTATTTTTTGCGACAGCGATACATCTTTGTACTTTAAATCATGGTGAATAAGCTGTTCAAGCTTTCAAAACAAAAGATAATGTGCAATGTGCACAAAAATGGTCACAATTTGTTTTTATTGTACATCCAAGTTTCTGATTTTTAGCGTACAATCTAAAATTCAGAAGTCTGCTGGAAGTCTATTATTGACTTTTTCGGCGTCGCAACCAAACTTTGGGAGTAAATTACACCCATATGCCTGTTAACGGAAAGGCTGCTTTCTACACAATGTACTTACATCTACGTGTAAATGTATCTGTAAAATTTTGATGAGTGATCACGCAACAGCAGATATAAAAAATTTGACATGGCAACTCGCAGCAAACGATTTTAAGGTGCCGCATGAATTCATCATATCATGCATCAAAGTTATTCCAGAAATCGATTTTGTCTGCCATGGACAACTTCAGGTATGCATAAATTAATGCAAATCTCTATATACGAGGTCAGCCGATGTGTTTTTGTGAAGTATGTCGGAGAGAGAAAGTGGGCTTCGGCAGTTTCTGTAAACTCCGATCGCTACCAAATATTCAGGAGGCTGCATTCCCACCTGCTAAAGGATAAACACGTATTTGTGACATTGAGAATATGGAAGATATATCTGGGTATTTTTCTGCAAGAGCTTACCCATTTCACTTGGAACAAAATGTCTGGGAAGTGTGTTCAGCCCCAATTGGTGTCAAAAATAAAAATACAAGAGAAACTGCACAAGCAGTCAGAAATGGAAACTATTAAAAGGAAAATTGCTGACCATGTTAAAGAACTTATTACCTAATAAGTCAGTGGTTGCAGTGTAGTCATGTGTGCAAATTATATATTTGAGTGTAGAATTTAAAGAAAAGATTGTGACTATTTTACTTTGTCTATTTTTTATCCTTCCATTGTATTTTTTTCTTCATCAATGATTTGTGACTGTCATACAAGCAGACTCTGATCTCCAGTAGTAGTACTTGTAGTGCAGTTGGAGTTAAGAATTTAAGCAGCTGTTGAACCTAGTGTACCTTATTTGCTATGTAATCTATAGGGGTTTCTTTTGTTCTTCATATAAAGATCTGAATTCATTTGTTTTTCTTAGAATTAGAGTGTTGTGATTTTCCTAAGATTTTTTAAAATTCTCTATTATAAAGTCTCAAGCCTATTGCGCAAATATTAGGAAGCCCCTTGCGAGGAAATTACAACATTCTCACCAATCCTTTAAATGGCCATTGATAAATATACCTAAAGTGCACTGGGCATCGGTGTCCTTGAAAAAATAGAATAAAGTCCTTGAAAAGTCCTTGAATTTTGTCACACCAAAGGTGTATGCACCCTGTATAAATGAAACATTTTTCATGACATATAGCAAATAAATACACAAATGAAACAGATGTTCTGTTTCTTGGTTTTAACATGAGGTTTTTAGCAATGTACTGTGCTTCCATATAAGTTTATCTTCATTAATTATAATAATAAATTGACATACATGGCACTCAGTTTATGTTTATATTGCTGGAAAGAATGATCATTCCATTTTCGTAATGGTGATGAATGTGAACAGAACATTACAGTAATATAACCACATGTTGTGGCTCATCAATTACAGAAAAATGTATAACAACAGAGGGGAAATTTTATTAACCATGTAGTTTCTGATGTAATCTTTACCATGTTCTTTACTGAAGTATGTAAATTTTGAAATGGACAGATACTGCTTTATCTATCTATCTATCTATCTATCTATCTATCTATCTATCTATCTATCTATCTATCTGTCTGTCTGTCTGTCTGTCTGTCTGTCTACCTACCTACCTACCTACCTGAATCTTGTCATTTGAAATTAGGTAAAAGAATTTTTTTTTTGTAAATGCCTATGCAAATGGCAATAAAACTTCACTTTTGTATACAAAATGTTTCAATCAGCCTCAGAGGGGCCCCGAGTGGCTGAGTGGTCTTAAGCGCTCACTGTTACAGATCACTGCCATCTCACCTCTGTCTGCGTGGGTTCGAGTCTCGGGCTTGGCCAGTGTGGATATGTGAGAAAGCTTGCCAGTAGCTTCTCACGGGTCAGTGGTTCTTTCCGGGGTTTCCCGGGTTCTTCCTCCACCATTGATACTGGCTGCCATGTATAGCCTATCTTGTGCTGCAAAATGGCGTTAAACCATATAATAATAACAACAATCAATCAGTCTTTTTAAGTCAAGAAAATGGGCAATATTTTAAGTGTTTGCTGTTTTTTTGCTCACCTGACTAGTGTATGGTATGCAACTTAGTACATTTGTGTCATCCATCATCAGTTTAAAACTGTTATTTTCAACTTCTTTTACAAAACTGCTAGACAAATTTGGACATGATTTTACAGGAATCATTCTGGCACAGCAGCTTGTTGGGTTGGTTCATTTGATGCTGATCCAACATTCGATATGGCCACCTTTAATAAAAATAGAAAAACCAGTAAACATCTTTTCAAAAGCTGCTCAACAGAATTTGACCAAATTTAAGAGATAGCATCCTGGCATGAAGGTCTTTCAAATTTGTTTAAGTAATGCCAATTTGCCATCAAATATGGCCACCATTACTGGACAAACCTTTAATGGACTTTTTCTCAGCAACTTCACAACAGAATTTGATGACATTTGGCAGAACTTATCCAAAATTGAAGACCATTCATAGTTATACCAATGAAGCTGATCCACCATCAGATATGGACATTGTTACTGAAACTGGATTAAAAAAAACCACTTTAAGAACTTCTCAAAAACTATGCAACAGAATTTGACCAGATTTCACAAAAAGTATCCATACGTGAAGTCCTTTCAAATTTATGCAGCTGATGCCGATACACCATTAAATATGGCTACCATTACTAAAAGAAAAATTTAAAGAGTTCTTACAAACAGCTGAACAGAATTTGACAGAAAACATTCTGGCATGTATAACTTTAAATGTTGCATAAAATTAATGATGCCAATCTGATATTATATATGGCAATGGTCATTCAGAATAGAAAAGCCTTATAATAAGGACTTTTTTTCTTGATGAAAATATGAAACAGATTCAGGCAGAATATACAGGTAACTATCTCCTCTTTTTTATTAATGTTTTTGATAAGAACAAAAAAACATTGTAGTCTGTGCAATTTTCATAAGCCATGTGCTACCAGTTACATTTTATGAACATGATGTAACATCATTTGCATTTGCCAAGGTGGCTAAATTTTGCTAAGATGTAGGTATGGAGTGATGGATAATGGATCTCATTACCACAGTATCACTTGGAGACCTTGAAAGTGATAAAAACCCTCAAAAGTTGAAATAAAAGTCAATCAGAAAGTGAAATTTTCAAAAAAGAATTGGATTCCAAAATGGTGGGTTGAAAGAAAAAAAAAGTCACAACCACAAAAATCATTTGAGAGATGAAACTTTGGAAATACTGATGACTGTAATGTTGGAGAGACATAAAATGGTTGATTTGACTTTCTTGTATTGTTCAAGTATGGTGAGAGGCATCAGAGATGGGAATATTAAAATAAAGAGGGTAATTTGTTTTATTTTTTCACGGCTCCTACCTCCATTAGACACCTCACACAACATTCAGGAGATTAGGAACATTGTTTCCTGTTAGCTCTTGAATTTCAGTGAACAAATCAGGATAAAACATTAACATGTAACGAAAAATTGGACAGGTTATAACTAAATGGAAAATGCCTTGTAATTTTAGCATGAAAAATATTCAGAATCATGCATTAAAATATTGATAATTCATAACGTACATCATAACAAAGTAATGATATTACTTTCGTCATAATTAACTAAGATGAATCCATGTGATGAATCGACTTTTCTCAGATTCATCAGGAACTATTATATTTATGATGATTGAAAATAGAATAATAAAAAAATTCCCATCTAGACTAGATAGATCTAAGTTACATGTCTTTCATTTTGAAAGACTGATTATATAGTCTTTGAAGTGTATCATAGTGAGTTGAAAATAATTGAAGAGGAACTTAGGAATTCAGTCATTTTATTTGTTGCTCTCCTGAATAATTAGAAATTAGACATTTTTAATCCTTATTATTGTCCAGTTAAAACATAATTATTGTTTTTGGTCCAGTGATGTCTATAACATATTATATCATTTCTCTGTATGTTACTTATTAAACGATGCTTTAATGTTAAAGTTTACATTTTTAGCTTTCCTGGTCTTAAGATACCCTGGGTAACAATCATGTATGGAGAAGGAAAAAAGGACCCAAGGATGGGGAGGACTTCAAAAAAAACACACACATCGGAATGGTGGTCAATATTAAATTCATATCGATGTGACATGATTACACTACAGGAACATGAACTACAATGTATACTCACTACTCACTTATAAGATGAGTCCAACTGCAGACTGCACAGATGCAGATTTGCCAGCACATAATGTTTATTTAGAGTGTCATTAATGGATTTCTAAAAAGAAATTTCACGAGTAACACATTTAAACTTGTCATGTCAGTGGGATACAGAAATATCCTTTTGTATTCCCATTTTCTTTGGAGTAGTGCCAGTAAAACACTTCCTCGAGCATTTCTTTCACATGGCATTATCATACAGAGGTTGAAAAGCTTAACCTGCCAGAATTTACCTTCATTTGATCAATATTTATACTCACTATTACAAATCTGTGGTCTTAAACTAAGTAATAGAAACGAGTGAAAACCAACAAGTTCTGTAAAATTTAACAGATAATTTATTTCCCTTCAATACAAAATGAAAATTTAAAAAGAACTTAGTATTGTGAGTTAAATCCCAAATAGTCCTAAAAGTTTTATCACAAGTTCAAAGGAAAAAAATTCTAACTGAATTCCAATAGTATTCCGAATAAATTCCAATATTGAATGTGTTGAGGTACCTGTTGTTCAAACATGGTAATGTTCCAATAGCTGGGATTGTGGCAGTGTGCTAAGAGTTTTTTTTTTTGTTCACAATTTCGACTTGTGTGAATTTGGATTAATGCGATTTCATGTGAATGTTTTTATTAATTTAATTTTTTTTAGTGAAAGACTGGGAAATCTTCAGCAGATTTTAATTGAACTGGAAAATAACCAGTTGTGAAGGCACCAAGGACTTGCCCTGATTCCATCTCAGCCAATAGATATTTTTTTGATCAATGGATTAACATTTTTTTGAGAACACCAGAATTTTAGATGGATGGAATTGCCAAGTAGGTTCCTTCTGACAGTTCATGTGAGCCAAGATTTCTGAGTTTCATTGTTCTGGCATTGTTAGGATTGTTAAATACTTTAATCTTTTCTGTAGCAACATTGGTAAAGAATTTTTAAAAAATCATGCTTCTGTGCAGTCTGTAATTTAGAACCAAGTAGGGTTTGTACAGAACTCGTTCGTAATATTGATAAATTGGTCTTGAATATTGTGGAAATTTTTCTTTTAAACAAAACTATTTACAATATTTCCAACATTTTGTTTAGAGAGTTGAATTAGGAACTTGAAAATAGCCTGATTTTTGCTAATACTGAAAAAAAGGTAATTTTCAGCACTACTGGTGTAAATGTTGTTAAAATAGTGGTTAATGGCACACAACACTCAACAATTTGAACAATTTTTCAGTCATATCCCAACATTAGCTTGTTATCAGTTTTATGTATATGTTGACCAATCAAAATTGCCCACAGTATAAGCATAATTGCAAATCAATGGCAAATGAATATACCTTTTGTCTGCCAAGATTTTGATTAGTATATTCTCTAACTTTAGTGTCTAATGCTGTCTTTAACACAGTTTTAACCTTAGTGACTAATGCTTTCCTTCACACAATTTTAGCCTTAGTGACTAATGCTGTCCTTCACACAATTTTAACCTTAGTGACCATGCTGTCCTTCACACAATTTTAACCTTAATGACTAATGCTGTCCTTCATGCAAGTTTAACCTCAGTTACTAATGCTGTCCTTCACACAATTTTAACCTTAATGAATAATGCTGTCCTTCACACAATTTTAACCTTAGTGACTAATGCTTTCACACAATTTTAACCTTAGTTCCTAATGCTGTCCTTTACAGTTTTAACTTTAGTGACTAATGCTGTCTTTCATGCAATTTTAACCTTAGTGACTATTGCAGTCTTTCATGCAATTTTAACCTTAGAGACTAAAGCTGTCCTTCACACAGTTTTAACCTTAGAGACTAATGCTGTCCTTCAGACAATTTAAACCTTAGTGACTAATGCTGTCTTTCTTGCAAGTTTAAGCTTAGTGACTAATGCTGTCCTTCACACAATTTTAACCTTAGTGACTATGCTGGCCTTCACATAATTTTAACCTTAGTGAATAATGCTGTCCTTCACACAATTTTAACCTTAGTGACTATGCTGTCCTTCACACAATTTTAACCTTAGTGAATAATGCTGTCCTTCACACAATTTTAACCTTAGTGACTAATGCTTTCACGCAATTTTAACCTTAGTTCCTAATGCTGTCCTTTACAAAGTTTTAACTTTAGTGACTAATGCTGTCTTTCATGCAATTTGAACCTTAGTGACTAATGCTGTCTTTCATGCAGTTTTAACCCTAGTTCCTAATGCTGTCCTTTACACAGTTTTAACCTTAGTGACTAATGCTGTCTTTCACACAGTTTTATTGAACAAGAAATGTTATTGAATTTACCAAGGAATTGTTTTGTAAAAGATTGTGTGCCTTCTAAAGGAAAAGAAGTGTGTGATACAAACACTGAGTACTCGACAGTTCTCAATGTTTGTAACTGGGATTGCTGTATGTACTCACTTATAAGTCAAATCAAACTGCAAACAACAAAGACCCTGATATGCCATAGCATAATACGCCAGCTGATAAGGGTCTTTGTTGTTTTTTTCTACTGATTACTTATAACAAACTGCACAGACCCAGATCTATTGGTACATTATGTACCAGCATATCTGGGTCTGTGCAATTTGCAGTTGGGCTCAAATTATATGCAGGTACATATGGTAGATATTGGTAATTTCTGCTCATTGATTGTGCCATGTTACTAAGGACATAGTACCAAAGAGTGAGTGTTTGGACTTCAGGATTTTGCTTCATCAATGTTTAGTTCATAATTTTACATTAAATCCAGTAACTGTTTGGCCACAGCACTCCCTCACTATAAGGCCCCTCATTGTACCATGGTTCCTGTTAAAAGTTGGGTATGGTCATGAATCCCATTTTATTCAATGGTAGTTGTAAAATTGTGTCATTGTACTTCATTTTAAGGTGGTATACTCTTTGGCTTCCATGGACAGGATTATAATGAGGGAGTAATGTCTCATGTACTTAATTTTAAGGTGGTGCACTCTACAGTTTGCATATACAGCATTATAATGAGGGAGTAGTGTCTCTTGCTTTATTTTAATGTGCTGTACTCAGTGGTGTCCATGGACAGCATTATATTGAGGGAGTATTTTATCATTTATTTCATTTTAAGACATTATGCTTTTATGGTGTCCTTGGACAGCATTATAATGAGGGAGTATTGTATCATGTGCTTCATTTTAAGGTGGTGTACACTATGGTGTCCTTGGACAGCATTATAATGAGGGAGTACTGTATCATGTACTTCATTTTAAGGTAGTGTACTCTACAGTTTGCATGGATAGCATTATAATGAGGGAGTACTGCCTCTTTTACTTTATTTTAATCAGGGTGCTATTTTTTTTACTCTATTGTGTCCTTGGACAGCATTATAATGAGGGGGTACCGTATCATGTTCTTCGTTTTAAGATGGTGTACTTTATGGTTTCCATAGATAGCATTATAATGAGGGAGTACTGTCTCTTTATTTTAAAGTATGCTGTATAGTATCATTGGACAGCATTATAATGAGGGAGTACTCTATTGCGTACTTCATTTTAAGGTGTTGTGCTTTATGGTGTCCATGGACAGCATTATAATGAGGGATTAATGTTACAAGTCATCAGTGACTTCTCATCAGAAATGCACCTCTCTAAGCCTTGGATGATAGCCTCAACTTCAGCAGTTGGGCAGCTAGATTTGTATACTGTTATTAGAGTGTCATCAGCCTCCATTTGGTGAGACTATATGTGTTGATCTATGTCAGTTGAGAGTGGCTGAGTATAGAATGAAGAGAACAGGCCAAGTACAGAGCCCAGTGGACAACCAAAACACAGGTCAACAGGGAGTGGAATGTTTTCCATTTACAGATATAATTTGTGTCCCATTAATGATATTTATGATATACTGCAAACAGCAAATTGATTATGATCATTTTTTCTGTCAGAAGGAAGGTGGAAGCAGTAGTGTTGCCATGGAGATGTGGATAAGTATGCTGTGTAACCACAGCAGCTCAGAGAGGTGCCCTGACATTCAGCTGGCATGTGCTGCAGTGATCCGTCAGAATGCTAGAATCCTTCTGTATAATCCAGCACAGTGTCTAGGTATCAGTGAAGTAAATTTTTACATAAATAATAATAATATGTTTCAGGAATCTCTTCCATATTTTTATATTGAATCTGTATATAAATTTCACTTTTTGAATTTAGCAAAATATCTAATGCTTTCAGATGAAATTCATGATATACCACTGAATTTTTGCCATGTAGCAGTACAAAATATCAAATTTGTGTATATGTGATAAATAGAATCTTGAAGTTGTGCCTGTTTCGTATAAAATATATCAAACGTTTGTTACATAATGTCCATATTTTGCTTGTCAGTGTAAATATTTTAACTTTATAATTAACAAGCACATGCTGTAGCCTTTATTTGCTCCAAAATAAAATGATAGTAATCTGATTAGTCAGTTACATATGTGTGTAAGACACCATATGTCAATAAAAATGCCCTGAGCAAGGAGTAAGAACATAGCACTGATCATAACTATATCATATGACTAAATCACATGATCACACTGTTCACAAATCAGTGGGAACAAAATGGTGGACAGCATCAGCTTCAGAACTTTAAAGGAAAATATTTACTTGATAATTTATTTAATTAATTTATTATTTCTATAAATATCAGTGGAAGCAATCTGGTAAATAAATGCTTCAGTTTCATTAAACAGTAACTCGATGTAAGTTTGTTCTGCATTGTCATCAATTTGTAATGTAAATCCTTGCCAGTACAACCATGCCAGAGAAGTGTTAAATTGGCAAGTCATGGCATTTCAGATATAATCCAGTCAAAAACTAATTGTACATTTTATGTGGTAATACACTCATAACTTGTTTATTTACTGGGTTGTATAGATTTGTCTTGGGGTGTAACAGCATCTTGAATGGTTCTAATATTCCATGTACCCTGCTGAATGAACAGTTTTATAGATTTGGCTCATGATGTACAGGGTCATGGATGGTTTTATGCTCTGTACACCCTGCTAAATGAACAGTTGTAGAGATTTGGCTCATGATGTACAGGGTCATGGATGGTTTTATGCTCTGTGCACCCTGCTAAATGAACAGTTGTGGAGATTTGGCTCATGATGTACAGGGTCATGGATGGTTTTATGCTCTGTGCACCCTGCTAAATGAACAGTTGTGGAGATTTGGCTCATGATGTACAGGGTCATGGATGGTTTTATGCTCTGTGCACCCTGCTAAATGAACAGTTGTGGAGATTTGGCTCATGATGTACAGGGTCATGGATGGTTTTATGCTCTGTGCACCCTGCTAAATGAACAGTTGTGGAGATTTGGCTCATGATGTACAGGGTCTTGAATGGTTTTATGTTCTGTACACCCTTACTGAATGGCCATTTGTATAGATTTGGGTCAGGATGTGCAGGATCATAGATGGTTTTGTGTTCTGTACACCCTTACTGAATGAAACGTGTACACCCCACTGAATGAACAGTTTTATAGATTTGTTTTGGGATGTACATTGTAACGAATGGTCCTAATATTATGTACACCCTGTTGGATGGGGAACAGTTATATAGATTTGACTCGTGGTTGTTCAGGGTTATGGATGGTTCTGATTTGTATACGCTGATGAATAAGCAGCTGTATTGATTTGACTTAGGTTAACATGATCATGGAGGTTCTGATCTGTATACCCTGAACAGTTGCATAGATTTGACTCCGGATATACAGGAACCTACATCTGCATGCATTCTGTTGGTGTTGTGTGTTATTGCTCTTTTCTGCCAGCAGTACACAGTCATACTAGAGTAAGAGTTGGATTATTGGTGGCAGGGGCATCCATATCCTGTGAACATATTCCTAGCATTTTTCATCCCTGATCCTATCCTCTTCAAATAATTGAACTAATGTTTTGCTACTGTATTTCTCATGTCCTTTTAGTACACAACCTCTCTAAAGTGGATTGGTGACATATATTCTTCCACAATGTTCACTTTGCAGTATGCAAAACTTCTTTTCAAAGGTAAATTATGGTTAATTTCATCTCAGATTTTAACTTTTTTAAAAGGTAAATATGCATGGAAATATCCGCTATGCATGAAAGATCTTATTACACCAGTTTTGTCTTAAAGACCCTTTGAGAAGTGTTGAATTCTTTTCAAAGAAAGAAAACCCTCATAGCAGACATTACCTTGAGAATGATTTACACTATCCCCCACCGCCCAAACTTTGAAGTGCCTCATTTGCGTGAAATAGGGACCCACGGTAACTCAGTGGTAGAACGTCAGATGCATTATCCAAGGGTTGCGGGTTCATTACCTGGCCAGGTCAGCCTGGGTTGGCTGCCTTGGTTTGTCTTTGGGAAAGGCACCTAGCTGCCATTTCCTTGGCATTATAAAGGTGAATAATGTGCTGAAAATGACATTAAAAAATATACAGTATAATGAGGTCCTTCATGTATCACAGACATTTTAATGGATCCTAGTCTTTGGTATGAAAGTGGTTTTCATATTCAAAGGACGTCAGGTGTCATTACTGGCCTCTGTACTTACTGAGTTGCCCACTATACACAGGTTCAACTTTCAAAATTAGTTTTTGAACCAATACATCACTCCCTTGATAACTGGTACCCCAAAAACTCGCAAACACACTTATAACACGGGGTCAGGCATGGACCCCATTTTTTTTAAACTAGAAAATACAAAAAGATATTACCCCTATTTGTTGAACTTGAAGAAAATCGTGACCAAATTTGGTAAATGAAACATTGATGTATAGCTTGTTTTATCTTCGAAAGCGGTAGAAAATATCTGGAAATTTTAATCAACGTATGAAATTATCAACTTTTAATAATAAGTCATATATATTGTTACATGTTCTTTCCAAACGACCTTCTTAGTAAACTGTAAATAATGATATTCAACAAAATTTTGATCAATGAAAATGTCACTGATGCCTGCTGGAGGCATTACTTTTATAAATAATTATCAATTAAACAAATTTTTTTAATCAAGCAAAATTTGTGTTTTAGTTCTATCTTTTAGTTTGAATTAAGTGTAATCATCATAAATGCAATGTGCACTCTTGTATTCAAACGTAAAATGCATCAATTGACCATAACAGCTATGTCTACAAGCGTTTTTGATATCTGAGTTACGGAACTATTTATTGTATGGTTTCTCTGAATTCAAAGCTGACCTCCTTTGTATTGTCTCGTTAATTGTGTCTTTTGTATCAAATAAGGAGGTTGAATAAAAGAAAAGTTAAAAGGCATGCAAATCCTTTCATGCATAAGATCTAGCAAGTAGCGACCCCTGGTCATAAATCGGTTGAACTCATTCCAACTGATCAGTCGAACACAATTATAAATATTATTGTGTATTTAATATAATTAAACTACCTACTCATTCATAAATGTGATGAAAGATAGCAAGGCAATGAAGCGAAATGAATACTTTGTTAAATAAAGAGCCTTGTTTCATAGATAGGATCATTGTGGAGAAGCGAGTTTCAGAGAATTCCTGAATTGGCACTCAAGGATGAGGAGAAGTATCACTAATATTTGCAATGAAATCACAGCATCAATATTTTACTTATTGAGTAATACAAAAGTTTTGTTTCGACATAGACAAATGTTTCACAAAATAATTGTCTCTAGTTTTCGGAAGAAGGAATCTTGTTTCGTGGTGTATAAGCAGTTAGTCTGGTCCCCTTTTTCTAGACTCCCTGCTTCCTACTTCATAGCCATATATGAAGCATGAAACCCGACTAAACAACAACAAAATGCTATGACGTAATAAACAAATGTTCTTGCATACATGTGAATGTTGTTTGAAATCAGTTGGAATAATAACGATCTTTCAGATGTTGGGCATTTTGAAAATAAATGTAATTTATACAGAATAACAAATAACTTCATTAGAAAAAGCATTTTGTTGACAAGTATTATCGATGCAATTATAAAATGAGTTACCAGCCCTTAAACAGAACATTTACACACCACCCCCACCCCCATCCCATAGTTTTCTTGATGTCCAGCAGGGATGGGATCACTTATTATTAACTCACGCCTTCATTTATAGTGCGATCTATGTTTTTGGACTCCATTGTGTGCGAGTTATCAAGGGAGAGGTTTACCATACATTGAATACAATCACATAAACTAGTTTTTGAACCAATGCTATACACATAAATTAAATCATCACTAAAATAATTACTAATCTTAGTATGTTTTGTGCACCATGACAAAACACCCATTTTTTTATTGACTGACAGCTTACATATAAATCTCGGCAGTCAAAGTTTTAATGGCTTTGATTTACTTAACAAGTTTCCAAGAATTTCTTTTCAAGAAAGTCATTATTCTTTTAAATATTTATGTAAGTAGTAGCATTTTGCAGCACCTCAGCACAGTAGTGGCTATATGGTACCAACTGAAATATTTTTTGATGTAATATTTTTTATATTTTTTTTAAAAATTATTTTTAGGCCAGTTGAATTTCACAGTGTGGCAGATCCTGGTTGACCTTCTGCAGGAAGATGACCTTGAGGTCAAGGCCATGGCATCAGATGTCCTGCTGTCCCTAGATACCTCAATAACTGGTAAAGGATCTATACTATGAAATTGATTTTATCCTCATAAAAACTAATACAAACCCAAAAGGATTAATTTAGGTACAGACAATTATGTCTACGATTTCATCTTATGGAAATATGTATATTTTTAAAGCCTGAGATCAGTTTCGTTATTTAAATAAAGTAACACAGTGTGCAGAACACTTGAAACAATGAAGCAAAAGGTAATCCTTCCTTGATCATAGGGTTTTTACTACAGTATAAGCAACCACCTGGCTTAAAGAGTTTCATTCAAAAGATCCTTTTATACACAGAGCAGTATACCTACCTGTGTATAAAGACCACTTCATAAGGACCACTCTTTCTCCAAGTTGACATTATAGACAAGGCAGACTATGTAGATTTAGTACTTGCTGACTGGGACAGGATGATTACTAGTATAGATTTAGTACTTGTTGACTAGGACAGGATGATTACTAGTGTAGATTTAGTACTTGTTGACTGGGACAGGATGACTACTAGTGTAGATTTAGTACTTGTTGACTGGGACAGGATGATTACTAGAGTATATTTAGTACTTGTTGACTGGGACAGGATGATTACTAGTGTAGATTTAGTACTTGTTGACTAGGGACAGGATGATTACTAGTATAGATTTAGTACTTGTTGACTGGGACAGGATGATTACTAGTGTAGATTTAGTACTTGTTGACTAGGACAGGATGATTACTAGTATAGATTTAGTACTTGTTGACTGGGACAGGATGATTACTAGAGTATATTTAGTACTTGTTGACTGGGACAGGATGATTACTAGTGTAGATTTAGTACTTGTTGACTGGGATAGGATGATTGCTAGTGTAGATTTAATACTTGCTGACTGGGACGGGATGATTACTAGTGTAGATTTAGTACTTGCTGAGAAGGACCCCCCACCCCCATTCAGTTCCACGAGCCAAATCAATGCAGTGAAAGGAGGTGGTACACTCCCTTCTCCATAAGAACACAGTAGAGAGTGTATTAAACAGCCAATCCCCAGCTTTCTACTCTGAGATCTTCTTGATTCCAAAATGTTATGTCTAATCATGAACATTTCCACCTTAAACAACAGCCCACAGATTCATCACCTTCATGTTTTGCTTATCCCAAACAATCCATCCACGAAGACAGGTTTTCAAGGGAAAGTTGCTGACTGCACAGTTCAGGCCAGGAGATTTTCCACGTTCAGGAGATTTTTATTGCAATTGATGCATTAGGAAGTACAGTAATTCTAGCTGTCCCTCACTGAGTGCAGTGGCTGATATTCATTTTCTTTTTGAAGAGACAAATGCTCAGTTTCTACCAGTTGCTATAGGGCAGTCCCATCTAACACACTCAGATATTCTAAATCCCATACATTGATTCAGAATCTCACATTGCTGACCTTATAAGGTATTTTGAGCTGTAGAAATCTGTGTCTTGCTCACTTAATCCAAAATGGAACCTCTTGTGTGTCTTATGGTCTTTAGCTAAACCCTGTTGTGAGCCTTTAGCTTCCTTTAAGAACATTACCAGCAAGACCATTTTCTTGCTCTCCTTAGAGCAAGCTTCATGCCCTATCTATTGAACAAGGTTGTCTAAGGTTTAGTGGCAATTACAAATTGATATCTCTCTTTCTATCTCTACCTTCAGAAGCACCACTTCCTATTGAGATCCGTGGTCTTAGTCATGTCTGTGCTAGTTTAATATGATTCTATTTGGCTGCCTCTAAAAAGAAAAGAAAGTGTAGGAAATGTATTTTCCTCTCCTTAAAGTGTTCTGCTGACATTTAAGTACCTGCAGTTTTCTAGGTGGATTTTTTTAGAATGATCAAGACAGATTATAAGTCCAGACCAATGGTAATGTTTCATTCATGAGGATCAAAACCCATGAGCCATTGACTGGCCTATCTAACACATTCCTAATTGGAGGATTTTATGAAGGCCACAATGATCACACACAACATTCATCTCCTTCCTCCTTCACTCCTTAATACATTAAAGTATAAACATATATTCTTTAGGACCTATAGTTGCAGCATAAAAAATGGCAGAAGTTGCAAAATTCTAACTTGGGGTAGTGAATATTCCTACAGTAAAGATGAGTATTCTTTGTTTATTCCAGTTCTTGAGGCCATCAGCCTTCCACTGTACTGCCAGATTCAGCTATGTAATGCTGATATTAAAATGTAAGAGGGGGGGGGGGGTTCAACTCAATTTAATGAAGAAACCTGTCAATGTTGCCAGATTTGCTCTTTCAAACCCTCGTTTTGCTCTGATATAAAAGGGCCTGCCTTGAAAACTCAGAAATTTTTACAAGGTGGTTCTATCCTTAGAAAGCCAATGAATTTACTTAAAAAATGTTTTGAATTTTTGCTAAAATTCCTTGACTTTATCTGAGGGAGTAGAAAAAAATCAATACAGAATAAAATACTTTTTAAATTCAGATTTTATTTTGTTACACATTGTCCTAAACTGTTTAAGAAATAAAATGGGATACTGTTGAATAGATCAGATGATAGATATTACAGATAGTTACCAGATGAAGTGGCAAATCAATTAGTTACAGGTTTTCTTTTCGTCTATTCTTGTACCAATTTATGCATTAACAAACAAAGTAACATGGAGAAAGTTCAATTTCCAAAATAAAGAATAATCCCAGAAAACAGAGAGTCCTTGAAAAAGAGCTGCATGGAGCTGTATAAACCATGTTCCATTTATGTTTGTTTCTCTTGCACATTTGAGTACAGAGTTATAAATAAGAGGGATGACAAAACACATTTCTGTGTAAAAAAAGATCTTTCCTTCATTTAAATGATCGGTTACCCACTGAGTATTTTTGAAACATTTTTTTTGTGTGTGTGTGTGCAAATATAACCTGACATCCAACTATGATTTGAGAAAATTCTCTACTGACAAATCATCTTTTTACACGACAGTGTTCATTTGTGCACTTATCTGTATGTTTATATAATTTTTACAGGTTCAGTTCAGCCATTCTATGCCTTGGATTTACTTATTGGTCATTTTGTCAGTTACCATGGAAACAGAAATATGACAGAATGTATGAAGACCTTACTTGAATGGATTGAAGATACTGGGGATGATATACATGTTGGAGTAAGTGTATGTCCATAATTTAATCAATGTCATGTATTAGAATTTTCATGAAATTCTGGAGAAAGGTCATCAATTCTGGAGAAAGGTCATCAGTTCTGGATAACGGTCATGATTCTGGTTGCTTCCTATATAATTTTGTTACACACTTGTTGATGCTGAAATTCAGTTCAGGATGCTATCCTGGAAAGTTAATGGATATTTATGAATGTGTTGCCTAGAATCATAATTCCACCAAAAGGTTTCATTACCTTATTATCTGTTCCCAAATTTGTTTCCACACAATAGCTCATGTTTTTGACCATCAGCAAATATAAAACTTTGTGGATGACTTGCATGTAGAGTAAGGTTGTAGACTATTGACTGGTGGTCAAATGGTTGAAGGTCACTGGGTCACTAGCTAAAAAATGAAAATATTTTGGGCTACAAAGTTTCAGTTCTTACCCATGTACCATCACAAAAGCTTTTGGATGAATTATACTTAGGCTAAGAAAGAAGAGCATTGATTTTGGGATTCATAATGTCCAAAGTCAAGGTCACTGCCTGAAAGAAAAATAAAAAAATTTTTTTTCAACTAATAACTTTAGTTCTAAACTACATACCTTGACCATAGTTGTAGAGGGGGAGGTTGTCACAGGTGAGGTCGTTGTGACTCAAAGAAAAATGGGTTTTGTAAAACAATATTTGCTCAAGAGTGTGTTCCTTGACCAAGCTAAATGGACAGCTTGCACTTAGAGTAATAAAGAAACCAACAGAACTAGTGATCTTATGTGAAAGGTTGCAGTCATGGTGAGTCTAATAAAAAAATAATGGTTTCTGTACAGTAAATTTAGCTGAAGACCACATACCTTAACCAATGATCTAGGCTGTTGAAACACATCTGTCCATGATCTCTACTGACAAACCATGCCCTACTAGTGTCTTTTTAGAGACTATTAAACAAAAAGATGAGCAGTGTGCTGTTCATGGTACTCTTGTTATTGTATGTTTAAAATAACAAGTATTTCATGGAAATTTAAATGTATCCCTTTCTCCAATCTGCTGCTGATGGGAGGAGGGTTTTTTAATTGTTTTTTTACCAGGTCTGTTATAGGTCTCAGTTACTCATCTATAGTGCTTCAGATAGTTATCAGTTGTTGTTTTTTTTTTTATTTGAAAGTGGTTTCTAAGACACTGATGCAGAAGAAGTACATTGTAATGTTCATAAATTTCCTCTGCCAAGCCAGTGCAAAATATCTAGGAGCAACGAAAGCTATTTACAAACATTGAGTGTACAATGTACTATGAGTGCAGACATGACTGATATTATGTGTGCCATGTGTTCATAAATGTACTTTTGATATCCATTCAAAGCTTGCCGTAAGTACTTTCCTTTAAGTTGAGTCTAGTGATGTTGCATAATGCACCAGCAGATCTGAGTTTCTGCAGTTTATTTGGAGTAGTCAGTAGAACAAATGAATAGACCCTGTTGTATCAGTGCATTATGCCATGGCAGACCAGGTTTTATGCTTGCAGTTGGACTTGATTTGTAGGAGGATACAGACAGTATATGCAATCAAAATATAATTAGAGATAGTAAATGCTACCAAAGACATCATTAGAGATAGAGTATGCAGTGAAACACATCATTAGAGATAGTATATGCAATCAAACACATCATTAGAGATAGTATACAGTCAAGCACATCATTAGAGATAGTATATGCAATCAAACACATCATTTGAGACAGTATATGCAATCAAACACATTAACTGAGACAGTATATGCAATACAAGACATCATTAGAGATGGAGTATGCAACTAAACACATTATTAGAGATAGTGTATGCAATGAAACACATCATCTGAGACAGAATGTGCTATCAAACATGTTATGCAGTATTTGCAGACCTGTACAATTGAATACATTATAGACGTATGCAGAACATTACAAACACATTATAGACAGTATATGCAGAACTATGCCATTGAAAACATCATTATGTCACATTACTTTATAAATATTAGGGTATGTGGGTAAATTCTGAACAGGCCATCTGTGCAGTATATACTCACAAGTCTAATCCAGCCACAAACTGCATTGACCCAGACCTGCTGTCATACAGTACAGACTACATTGACCCAGACCTGCTGTCATACAGTACAGACTGCATTGACCCAGACCTGCTGTCATACAGTACAGACTGCATTAACCCAGACCTGCTGTCATACAGTACAGACTGCATTAATCCAGACCTGCTGTCATACAGTACAGACTGCATTAATCCAGACCTGCTGTCATACAGTACAGACTGCATTAATCCAGACCTGCTGTCATACAGTACAGACTGCATTGACCCAGACCTGCTGTCACTGTGCACCAGCATATCTGTCTTTGCAGTTTTATTAGGATTAACCGGTAAAACAAACAACATAGACCCTGATCTGCCATCACGTAATGGACCAGCAGAACTGGGTCAGTGCTACTTGCAGTTGGATCAGACTTGTATGCGAGTATATACAGTACATTGGGGGAGGGGGTAATTCTGAAAATAAGTGCAGTTTTGAAAATAAATGGTTCCAGTAGATAACAATAAAAGAAAATTGTTATTGACTTATTGATGTATTTGTGACCGCTTCGGTTGCTTAGTGGTTAGAGCGTCTGCCTCATGTGGGAGGTAGTGGGTTCAATCCCCAGCACAGTCATACCAAAGACTTACAAAAATGGTACTAACAGCTGCCTCGCTTGGCGCTCAGCATTAAGAGGTTAGTGTTAGGACTGGTCGGCCTGGTGTCAGGATAATGTGACTGGGTGGGACATCATGCTACATGTCTATAGCATGATGCCCCATTGCTAGACATCACTGTAAACTTCCACACTGCAGACATCGTAGTGATATGACTGAAAATTTTTAAAACTACATTAAAAATCCAAATCATGTGACAAACAGAAAGTATTGGCAAAGCAAGAGAGAGACTTCGCGGGAAAGTCATTAGATATGTCAAGTACTTAAGCAGAGATGTTGTCAGGGTGTGCCATTGTGCGAATCGTTCAAAATTTGTACAAAATCTCACTCTTGGAGAACAGTCAAACACAAGAACTCCTGCAAATTTATTGAAAGTCCCACAAATGGAAATGTGTTCGTCGAAGTATACATTTTTATTTAACCGTTCATGTCACGACATTTGTTTTTTCTGATACCACTTCTGGGTTCTTCAAGCATGACATGAATGATTGTGAAACTAAATTTGAATAGTACAATCTGCCCAGGTCTAAGCATTATGGCGTAGTTTGAACCATTCATGAAGAAAGTTTTACAAAGTGTGTTTAAAGTACGAGTTACCTAGAAAACCCAAAATGTCTGATTCCCAGCGTGGTACATTACGATTTTGTTCGGCATATACTTGATGATAATGATGATGACAATAATTTTTAAAGTTATGAAGTATATCAGATTATTGGAGCTGGGAAAGCATTAATAGAGATACCAGTGAGTGATTTTGAGCCCAAAATGGTGTTAAATACGAGCCAGATGTACATGCTGGATGGACAAAAAATAGACGGCATCACCCTTTCAGTGGTATTTCGAAATTAAATGTGGAAAGGGCAGAATACTGAGCCTAATTAAAATACAGACAATTTAAAAGTATAATGCAATTTTCAATTTTTTTTTAAAATTAATCAATTTTGCCCTGCAAATCATATGCTACAAAAAATATACATGTATCCATATCAGGGTTAAGATAAATTGAATAAAATATGGGTAAAAAAATGAAATTAATATGTAAAGATCTTTATTTTAATACCTCTGTTTGTACAAGCATTGATGGACTAAATACAGCATTATGGAACAGATAAGAAATTTGGCATAGTAGTCAGTAAACTACAGATTTAACAAAGAAAGTTTATGTTGGTGACAAATCCTATTTTGGAGCAGATGTATCCAAACAATAATATCTGTGAGCTCTGGAAAATTGTACATATGAGTCACAAAGATCAGTTTCCCAACATATTCAAGCTGACAAAGCTAGCTGTGTATATGCCCCTTCAGAAAGAAGCACAGAACAATATTGATACAAAGAAAAGGAGCAGAGTATACTCAGAAATAATTAACAGATTAATGCTTATACAGCTAGAGGTGACATCTGTCAAAGATGTTGATTTCAGGAGATCTCTAAGAAAGTGGAGCAGGAGGAAAGAGAGACATATATTGATGTTTAGATAAATATTGAACTATTGCTATTTCTTCCTCCCCCACCTTTTATCTTTGATAAAGAGGGGTCTCCCTTTAGATAAAATTCTGTCATCATCTCTCCTTAAATTGTACATGGGGAACAACTGTGTAATTTTTCTCTTTTATGCAGAGGTATTTAACCAATGAATGAAGGCACTGATGGAATAAATGAAATTAACATAGAATGAACAATGGGGCAGATTTCAAATTGCTCAAGTTTATCAAGTAAAAAAAAAAATGTAGAATAGGACTGGGTGTAGTCAATAGTTTTCCTTCTTCACTAACAAATACAAGTACCTGTGGCTGCAGCAGTCTTTTGCATCTGCAGGAAGTAAAATGTGATAGAGTTTGTTGGTATTCAGCCTTATTCCAATGCCCGGATTTGTTCTATATGAGATTTTCTTTGCATGAGGAAATTGCATTATTTCTTCTGTTTTGAAGATAAGATTGTAATGTCTTCCAGAAGTAACTGAGACACAGAATTGGTAATTAGATGTTTTCAAACCATTAATGTCTTACAAAACAAAGGGAGCTTAATGGAGCCACCATTAAATGGTCTTAAATGTTGAGCAAAACTCACTGCAACCAATAGGTAGTCTGTTTGAAATTATCATTGTTATCTCCTCATCAATGAGAATTGCATATAAATATATAATAACTATATGTCTATCTGTAATCTGCATACCTGAAATAGGACCAGAATGTCTACATGAAAGGGTACCACCTACCTTCCAAAGATGGAAAGACCATCAAGTTCATATGTGTATCGATATGTATCATATCGCAGGCTACATATCGTGAATTGAATCGATATGTGGCACAAGTGTATTGTTTCACCCCTATTATTCACGTACAGTGGCAGGGGGAGGGGGTGTATACTCAACACAATTTATTTACTCCCTTAAGTCTTGGGACACATCACCTGGGTGAAAAGAAGTTTCACCATAAGTTCTGGGACAGGAAACTAATTATTTTATCACATCCAAAAATATACTGTAAATACTGCAAACCGTATAGATCCAAGTCTGCCATTGCATCATACACCAACAGATTTGGGTCTGTGCAGTTTGTTAGGTGTAATGAATGGAACAAACAACAAAGACCATGATCTGCCAATGCATTATATGATGGCAGATCAGGGCCTATATTGTTTGCAGTTGACTTGAACACAAGTATATATGGTACATTAGAAAAAGTGGCTGTCTGTACAGTGTCTAGTTTTTGATAATTTTAAGACACGAACCATCATTAGTTGGGTCCATCTTAACTTGTAAGGTGTTTAACAGCACACCAAGTCATGAAAAGCTGTAGTGTCCAAAGCATATAAAGTAAACATGCAACATTCGGGCACAAGTCTGTCACATCAACCGATGAGACACTGTGGCCTTTTTTTTGGTCCATTTTAAAGGCAAGTTTCTTAAGAACAGATCTCGTATTGTTATGAAATGGAGAGAACAGACTTTGGAACTCCGAAATTGCAAACCATATGTACAGATTTTTAGCATCATTGAAACCATACAAATGTTAAGCAAACATGTAGAAATATGGAGGGGCTTTGTTTCATACACTGAACCCATCAAAAATTTTAATTGTGAATGTAACCCACATTTAGAAGAAAATATCATTAAGCCATCTCCCACCTACTCCCAATTTTAATTTGTTCTCTTCCGCACCCCAGCACTAATACTTCTAGAACAGTACTTAAATTCACTTAGAAATTGTTTTGCTTCAACCTTTATTCAGAGTAAAGTTATTGAAAACCATAGCTTTTGAATTTAGAGGCAGAGTTTTGATCTCCAGACAGTTTGTGACTATAGGACCAGGTGGGTTTTGATTAGAGGTGTCTATAGGGCCAGGTGGGTTGTGAGTTGAGGTGTCTTTTTCATAACAAGATATTTATTCATTTATTGCAGGATTCAAGTGAGAGGTTATTTGACAAAGGTGAAATGAACACCTACAGAGAAGATGTCAGTTTCATCCTTCTGATTGTCAAACATATCCGTCAGCTGCTAACTACAATCCCACCTATAACCCAGCCATTCCCACCATCTACACCTCCTGCCTCTTTTTTAAATGTTGGAGTGTGGGGGGATGGAAAATTTGAAACATGGGAAGGTGCTATGAGCAGTGAAGAGGGGTTACAGGAACTGCCAAGGTGCAGAGAGGAAGAGGATTTTACTGCAGAAAGCCAACCACTGGAACAAGAGGATGAAGTTGCATTAGAACCCAGTGTTTTTGCCATAGAAAATTTTCTGCATTCTCTAGGCTTAGAGTTGTGTGGGTTACTTAGAGCTCAAGGGCAGAAACTGGATCGTATGTCAAATCTGGAGTTTAAAGCGGCTTTTCTTAATCCCCCAGCTTATTCCAGGGGATTAATTGAGATTTACAAGACATTAGTACTGGTAAACTTAGGATTAGAAGCCGCATTTGGGGCTTCCTGTAAAAAGGAATGTCAGGATGTACTTCTGTTAATGAAAGATAAGATTTCAAATGGCAGATTTCAGAATGATTTACTTATTTCAGAAGCACTAAGAAATGTTGCTGTCAGCAAGTAGCAAGATTTAAATGTGATGTTTCTCAGATTTACATCATTTGCCATGTATGGCAAACAATAGAATTTACATCTATCTGTTAAGTAATAAATTGGAATAGATCTGAATCTCCTGCTATCTTTATTCAATCCACAAACATGGCATCGTGAGTTATTTACATTATTATAGTACATGGTTACCAATAATAATAATAATAATCATATTATTATTATTATTATTATTATTATCAAGAAGCATAGTCAATGTGAACTTTGAAACTGCTGTTCTTATTGATCCGAGAAATATATGAAAGAATATTATTTAATTTCATAAGGATAATTTTCCATTCTTGGTTGACTCATCAGAAGCAATGAAATATTATTTGGTTTACCATTTGAGAGATTGCACTGTTGAAATCTTCTGATTGTGCTCGCATTTAACTTTATCTTTACCCTTAATCTACCAGTGTTTTATTTTAAAATCCCTCTTTTTTTCTCAGTTTTCTTTTTATAGTTAGCAAATTATTATTTTAATGCTAAATCACATATTGCTGCCACTTTTTTCTGCCAGAAATTGAGTTCCCTCGAAAATATGTTATACTAGCCACTGGCATTAATTTTGCACTGCAACTTGGAATGCAACAAGACAAATCTGTACATTTTCAGTCTGCAAATTTGTTGTTGCATTTGACATGAATTGTCATTTGAAATATTGATCGCCATCTGCAATTTTGTGATTACTATAGCAAATGTGGCTCTGTTACCCAGATATGACATTTGGTACAGTCTTGGAGTTTACTCTTCAGTACTGTAGTATGCAAAATAGAGTGAGGAGCAGACTGTAGTTTTATCTTCTTCAAGCAGTACAACACTTTATCAATGTTTTGTATTGGTTTTAGTTTAAACAGTATTTATTTCAAATATGGTAAAGAATTTCATATAGTAAAACAAATGCTATGTCAGTAAATTTTTTTCAATATTTACTAAATAGTCAGCAAAACAGACCTGGTGATTTGCAGTCATTGATAGTTAGCATAGATATATATTTTATTAATTAATAGAAAAAAAAGTAAATTTAAAAACTAAAATTTTCAAACAAAAATGCTGAAGAAATTCCCATGTTTAATTGTGTCCACAGTGAGGGTGTCCTGATTAAATGCTGTCATAATGCCCAACTGTTCTCAAAGAGAGTGTTCAGTTATTAAGAAAAGATAGCTATACACATTTAAAGCCCAAATGCCTCTGTTTCATGCAAAAAGTCGTATATGCCAAATTACCTGAATAATACTGAATCTTGAAAGATATTGGTCCTAAACATCGTCATTTGCCATTAAAACTTGATAATATCGATGTTTCATCACATTATGAACCATGTAATTTCTCCCTTGAACTGAGAAACCAGGCCATTTTCCACATGCATCCAGTGTTGATGGGTGACATTCATGGATCAAGTGATTTCAGTAGAAAGCTGGAACCCAAGATTTGATGATGTCACCATTGTAAACATATGAAGCCAACACCATGCTGTGTTGGATATGAGAGGTGATCCTTCTCTGATATGCTCTTCTCATTTTGATGTGATGCATTACTTGGCCTAGTATTTACAAATATTTTTTCTTTAAAGGCATAACCGACACACATTATTATTTACAAGTCTGTGTCATATGCTTAATATGGAAATCTGCAACAGTTCGGTTTGTCTTCAACACAAGTTAGTCCTTCAAAGTATTCCAGTGCCCCAGCTGATCAGCAATATTCACCTGAGTCTTATTTTTATCTAATGCATGCTTTTTCTTCTCTGATCCACTTAAAAAAGCAGGCCTACCTCTCCATTCCCTCTTGAATCAGTTTTGTCTTATACGAGAGAATGTTGTTATTTTTGGATTAGCCACTAACAGTATTTGTTGACTGTATCACATTACTGCATTTGGAACAATCCCAAAAAGAATGGAATTACAAGCAACTTCACCGACTGAAATAAGAGTGGCACGTTTTAAATTTAAGAATGGTAAATATCCGTTTATTTTTAACAAATTATGTCCATCCTTCCAAACTTTAGTTAGATTGAAAAAAATGGTGAAATTCGTAAACACAGAGGAATGAGGGACAGATTTATGAAAAATTTCAAATTAGCTAACAGAAAGATACAGCAACTTAAAGGTATAATGAACAACATATGAAAAAACTGATACCATATGGGGATGGAGGAACTTAAGATGTATGTGGGATACATAAACAGCAGGAGCCATGCTAGGAGAGTTTGAAAACATGACACTAGACAAATCTTTGTTTATGTAAGGAACTTTATACAATGCTGATCTACAGTATCCTTTATTTGCTTCAACAGCATGCAATGGTTGCCATTAGTAACAAAGATATGTCTCTTGGGGGGAGGGGGCTGTATGTATTGTATGATTCCTGGTAATATAATTTGTTCAGTCCTAAAGTAAAGGAATAATTATTTAATAACAATTTCTGAATTGGTCAACATTTAGTGAGTTAAGCCAAAAAGTCATGAATGTAAAGTCTCTGCAAATCACTCATCTTCATAGTAATGGGCTAGGACTTTTCTCATACTTCCCGTTTTAAGTGGAACTTAAATACAGTGATGGGTTGTTCCCATTCTCCACTTGCCTAGGGATGATCACATCTGGAACCCCCACCTTGCTTATGTATAAATTTGATGAAGGAGAATTTATAATATACCAGCGGTATTATTGGTCACATTATTTACATTCTCTTTGAAAAGCAAAAAGAGAAAACTTGGAGACTTGCATTACTGTTTGATATATTTGTCATTGTAACTGGTTGAAGATTGTTGTAACAACTCGTTTTGATATGGTCATCTGCTTTTAAAACGATCCTCAGTTTTTTCCATCTTGCCCTTTTTGAATACTTTCTCATGAAATTTTACAATAAATATACCATCCATTGTCAAAATGTTCTATGTGTGTGAGATTTGGATTTTTATCATAACTTTAACAATTTTTCAGTCATATCATTACCATGTCTGCACTATGGCAGTTTATAGTGATGTCTAGCAATGGGGCATCATGCAGCAGACATGTATGATGCCCCACCCAGTCACATTATCCTGAACCAGGCTGACCAGTCCTACCACTAACATCTTAATGCTGAGCGCCAAGCGAAGCAACTGTTAGTACTATTTTTATAAGTCTTTGGTATGACTTGGCCAGGGTTCGAACCCGCGACCTCCCGCATCTGAGGTGGATGCTCTAACAACTTAGGTCACCAGAGCGGTCAAATTGTTTCTCCTCCACAATATCCCTTGCAAAATGACTCTTTATTGAAGTAGTTGGTTCTTTTTCTTCCTGAAGAAATTGTACTTCAGTTCTTGAAAAGGAGCGATTTTGAAGCCATTATGAATTTAGGACCTCATTCTTGAAGAATTTTCAAACTTGACTTATTCAGAACTGAAACAATTGAAACAAAGTGCAGTAAAACCACTTGAAACTGAAAGCCATTGTGATCAAACTGACATGGTTTTGAAATGTATTAGGTTTGCAGAGTTGATGATATTGAAAGGGAAATTTGGGGCCAGGAAAAGGGATATTTGCATGACCAAGGTTTCAATATTGAGAGGGTTCAAATGTTGGTGAAAGTTGGCAAAATCCTTAGATAACAAAAAAAGATCTTGAATGATTACCACATTCCCTTCCATATTCCAAAATATAAAAGGATTTGAGCATGGAAGACTGGAGCAAAAGGAGTACCACTGTGCCATCTATACTCCTGGACAATTTTAATCCTCCTAGTATTTTTCATCATGACCTTATATGCAACTACATGTATTTTTATTGAAACATACCTTAAAGTACATGCAAGGGGCTGATATTTTTTTCTTTGTGGGAAGGTATCTTTTATACCTAGATGAAATATGTTTGAGTAAATTTATGGGAGTCTGTGAATGCCATCTTTTATGAGCAGGTGGTCTTAAAAGCAGGTGTCAACCAAGACAGGTTGTATTTTGATTTTTCAGTTGTCAAGAATGTTCGAACTCTCACAGGCATTGAGTAACCTAGAAATACTGCAGTACCTTTAACATCCCACCATGGACAGGAATCAATAAGCCTTCTGTATGCCAGAAGAAGGGATCACATACCAGATTTTTTTCAGACCTCACATATATACCTAATAACCTGCAAATTTATGTCTTGCAAATTGTTGAGAAGATAAGCAGATTTGCTAGGAAGATCTTTTCATCATTATATGGTATAAATCATTTCAGAGGCTTTTGCTGAGAGAGAGAGAGAGAGAGAACTGGCATATAAATTTGACTTCACCTAATGATAAAAGGTCATGACGACTTACTTTCAACACAAACTTAAATATTTATGATCAATTAGTATTGAAGTTTGTGTTGAAAGTAAGTCGTCATGACCTTTTCAATCAGTTGTTGAAAATTAAGTTTCATGAATTTGACATGGTCAACTTTATATTGAAAGTTGGTTATGTGACAGTATGTTCTTCGTATGCTAGGTGAATGACTGATTAGATGAGTATAGCAGCCACTACCACCACAACATTGCAACTTACAGACGTTTTGTAGATAAGTAAATAGAGAACAAGTACAACGTTTGACCTTGTCTTTCAAAAACATAAGCTAGTCATGGCATGAGTGTCAAGCCCACACCTCAGTTTTGAAGAGGAACATTCTTCAGCTAGGTCAAGAGAGTGCATATTGAAGCTATAATCCACGACTAACAAAAGGTAGGACATTATATTATTGAAATAAAAGGAAAGTGAAGAACTTTAACATTTTAGTTAAGCTACTGTGTGGATGGACATGTGGACAGACTTGCACACAGATTCCACTGATCACTTGTGTCCAGCTTTCCTCTATGGACAGCTCAGCAGATACTGAAGTGGAAGTTTTTCATTAAAAAAAGGGCTAAACCAAAAAAATGCATCCAAGGCTCTATGTTCAGTTCAATACAATTTATTTGCAAAAAGGTATTCAGTACCTTTATTGTACTGTGTATAAATGCATGTATTGTTACATATAGAAAATATCAATGCAAGAAAAAAGAATTGCACCACATAGGTAAAAATTCAATATTGAATAGAAAACATCAAAAGAAAAAAGGAAAATCCCATATAATTATGTATATCGTTGAAACAACAAAAACTGTAGAAACGAATGAAAATGTAAACTAATGAAAACAAATGAAAAATACAACAGTAACAAAAGCTCCATAAATGAAGCAAAAAAGTGTAAACCTTCAAAATCAATACAAATGGGATATCAGTCGATTTGCTTGAAAAACGTTGATACCCAGCATTCTGAGTGAAATACTGTGTATATATCGGCTCTCCAATACACACTGGTGCATTACATCCGCTATGCAATTTTTCTCATCATAAAACTATCTTCAACAAGTGACACCTATACTGTCAGTTACAGTTTTATTGATACTGAAATGAAAAACTGCAATATTGAACTGCCTAATTCATTTCAAAGTATACAACACTCCTAATGAAAAACTGCAGAACAAAAATGTGTGTTGCCTAGTTCATTTCAAGTAACATGGATGTTCCGTGGCCAGGGTCACATCAGTTGGAAATAGTAAACCCTTTAAACCAAGGTTTCTTCATTTGCAAGCTCTTTCAGAAGGAGGTCATCATTTAGAACAGGATGGGTGCTGACACCACAGTACGTTTCCTTGCAAGAATACTTGGAGAACGCAGCCTGGGAAAAGAAAAAAAACAACAGATTCTTTATGGAGTAAATTGTTACCATCGGTGGTCCTGACTTGGAATTAGACTTAATGTGTATTCATATACTAGTATTCAAATAAGCATGTTTACATTCAATTAATATATGATTCATGAAAAGAGGAGTACCTTGCCACGGTGATTTTACTTAAAAACTTAATTGGGATATGGAAGGTTCGATGGACAAGGGGCAATGCTATATCCATTCCGTACTTACACAATGAACGTATGCTTCATCATAAATATTTTTTACAAGTTTTTTAATCAAGACATTAAGACAATAACTGGACAGCGAAGAAACTATCAGTAAATCTTAAACATTAATCAGAGTGTGGACGGAAGCACGAACAAACTTCGGCCAAGGCTCTACAAATAAAATTAGACTCTAATGTTCACTTAAGCACTGCACAAAGGATGTAGCTACAAATGTTTGTTTTTTTTATTCTGAAATTTATGTCAACTTTTTTCCGAGGAAATTTGTTATTTTATATCCATTGTCAACTGAAGCAGTTTCTTTGAACAATTTTTACCGTCATTTTAAATACCTTGTACGTAAATGTTAATATCAGAATCCATTTCCACCATTTTATAATTATTAATGCTAAATGGATCAGTTGGATAACTTAGATGAGTCCAGACTTGGGTTTCATGTATCAAAGTTTGTTTGCTGTGTATTATGTAGTTACAAAAACAGCGTGAATGAACATTTAAAATTACTGCCACTTAAACATCGTCTTTACCAAATACTAACAATGATGAATGCCTTATTGCTGACAATGATGACGCAATAAGTGTTATAAGAATGAACTACAATAAAACACACAAACCTTTAACCTTTAAATGAACTTACCTTTTGTTTTGAGAGTTTAACAGACAGCAACATCTTGGCCATCTTTTTAACACACTTGGTCAGATCATGCTGGGAGTACTTGGTATGATAGGCAAAGCTGTGCTCCCATGGCTCTTTGATGTCAAATATTATGCGTGTCACAAGGATGGCGCTGGCAGCCACGACAGATGGTACGAAATGCACGAACTTGACGTCCGTCAAGGTCAGGTCTAATATGTAGCCAGCCATATGTCGTACCTGCTGACATCGTGAATGTTCCTTTAGAAAACGTTTAGGGCATTATGCATTCGTACGTATAATAAATCTTCATAACTATTTGGATAATTCGTTCAATGGATGTAAAATCATACATGCCACAAAAAAAAAAAAAATTCAAGCATGAATTAATCATTACACATACATTCTTCATCCAGCTCTTTAAATTTTGCCAAGGTATGTAATCATTACATGCATTTAACTGGAACATTATTAATGAATTCTCACATACATGTACCTCTTCATACACTTCATACAACATATCCGATAATCACCCTCCCCGCAAGCAGTGTACACAGCTGGGTTAAAAATGAGTTTCCATATTATCATTGTAACTTTGTGACAGACATCGCACTCCTATCGTTATCTGGCGCTGCATCATACAAACTGATCACCCTCACTAAATAGAGGTTTCAAGATAGATTTTTCACCTGTAAAAATGTGTCTTGGACTCCTATGTAGATACATGGAAAGCCAGATCTCCGAACTGACAGCTTAAGTCTTTTTCGTACCCTCAAAATACTACATAATCTTCATTGTTGCAAGAGTCTTTCCTTCTTCGCAGTGGCATAACTGACAAATCTTGCAAAGTCAGGGGTAATTCATTTCATTTCAGTTTATTGCTATAAAATTAAATGCCAGGAGTATCACCAACGCAAATGGTTCACATCTATGCAGTAAAGACCGTATGACACGTGGTATCTCATTGACATTATCGGCTTACTTATTCAACAGTTTCTCTAAATTTGTACAAGCTGAAAACCATAGAAAAACATAGTAATATAATATAAATTAAGTATGAATTTAATTTTTTTAAATTTTAATAAACATTTTTATAGTCGTTCATATCACTGAAAAATGGTACTAGATCGATTTGATGAAATGAGGTTGGCTACAGGAAAGAAGAAGAGTGCCTTCAACGCCGTTAATTATATACACCCAATTTACACTGAGCTGGACATAGCATCTTCGTTAGCCAAGGTTCCGATATGATAACCCCATCTATACCTTGGCGGATCGAACAGATATATTGGTGCTTTGTCCTAATGATATTTATTGGTTTTCTTAAGTTGCCTCCCTTAGCATGTAATGCCAACTAACTAGCAGCGTGGTGTATTGTACATCGGCCAAAAATTGTGGAGGCAATTAACCTAAAAAGGATACTTTGCAAGTTTAACATCGTAAGTATGACTACATTCCAGAGGGAAGCCACTTACAGGTCTATTTGAGTGAAAGGTATTTGTGCAAACACGGACCATCAGTGAAAAATTGCGTATTTATCAGTCCATTCAATTTGTGTGCTCCCTTTGCCTCGATCATGTAGAAACAGTGTTCAAATTTTAACAAAATTAATTTTTATTGGATGCGGTGGCTTTCCGCCGCATCCAATAAAATTCGGAGACCCGAAGCACAGAAATATCTGCTCGATACGCCAAGGTGTAGGACTATCACATTGGAATCTTGGTTAGCGAAGATGGACATATAGGTCAATGTGGCCTACGTTTCCTCGTGGTGAGTGGTACCCTCCAAAATGAATTTACTCATCAACTATCACCACTGTACATGCAAAATATCAGAAAAACCGAGCTTCTTGTAAAATTTAACGTTGTCGCCGAACCTAGCAACAACGACAACACTGAAGTTGGTCGCTAAATTTTTTTTATAAGGCTTCCAAGACGCGACACAAGTGGATGTCGAGCATAGTTCTAAAGCCAAATGCCGCCCTTCTATACAGCTGCATATGGGGGTTCTATAGCCTGCTTTTTTCTTTTCTTTTTACTGCAAGAGAATACACGATTCCTTTAAATTATAGATAATTACTTCTAAATGAAAATGGTTTTAAATAATATTATCATTATGCATGTTTTACCTTAACGTGATTAAAAATGTGCACGAAACCAGCTGAACCATTCTATTATTGTGGACGAAGTAAACCTCTTACATCAACATTACCGACAAAAGCCAGTTTTAGTTTTGTAATATAATAAGGCACACGCCCATTGATATTTTCAGGTGATCTGGATTTTTTGTTCAAATGGAGTGATACATGTTTGAATGCTGGACTATTTTGTTACTTAAAATAATAAAAAAATTCAAGACATATTATGGGGCTGATCGACAGGCGGAAAAGCAAATTAAATAACCTTTCTTTTACAGACATAGTGCTGACCCCGGACCTGATATGATACATACTCGTTTTTATCAGTGCACGAATGGAACGATCTTACCATTCATTAACCCTCTATTTAACAAAATCTTTGATTATGGCTATTTTCATAAACAGTTGGAGAAGATTATTATCTGTCCTATATATAAGTGCGGTGACAAGAGCAATCCAAACAAGAGGTATCTCCATTATTGATATTATGCAAAGTCTTTACTGATATATTGAATACTCGTAATATACGTGGTCAGGACGACAGGCTGATAGACGAAGCACAAGCAGGCTTTAGGAAAAATATTCAGCATATGACATGTTTATTATTCAGGCTTCAGTTTTTAAAAAAAAATATGTCTCTAAATGAAAAGATAGATTTTATTGCCTTCTGTCGATTTTAAAATACTTTGATAAAGTACAGCATGATACATTATGGTCTTCGTTAATACGTAAGGGTATGAATGGTAAAATAGTGTGTACGAGTTTTAACGTGATTTTAAGTCATATCGCTACGATGTCTGCAGTATGGCAGCTTATAGTGATGCCCTGCACTGGGACATCATGCCGCAGACATGTAGCATCATGTCCGACCAATCACATTATCCTGACACCAGGCCGACAAGTCCTAACACTAACCTCTCAATGTTGAGCGCCAAGCGAGGCAGCTGCTAGTACCATTTTTATAAGTCTTTGGTATGATTCAGCCGGGGTTCGAACTCACGACCTCCCACATCCAAGGCGGAACCTCTAACCACTTAGGCCACAGCAGCAGTCAGTAAAATAGTGAACATTTTAATAGATATGTATAGAAACCTGAAAAACTGTGTCCGAACACCTCCTACATACTTAACTATCTACTTCGAATGTACATTAGGTACAAGGCAAGGTTGTGTTTTGAGCCCTATCATGTTTTCCCTTTTTATTAATGATTTGATTACACAGCTGAAGCTAGAATGCAACAGAGATGTGTTTATCCCAAAGACATTAATGATAGTTTTGCAATACTTTATTCACTGATGATGTTGCTAATTGCGCTGATACCGTAAAGCTCCTTCAGAACCAAATAAATTTTATCGAATGTTCATGCGATAAAACTGGGATGATGGTCAATCTCGATAAAACATAAACTTAATTGTTTTCAGAAATGTGGGATATTTCAAGCAATAGGAGGTTTGTTTTTTCAAAAAAAAAGACAAAAAAAAAAAAAAAAAAAAAAAAAGCATATGGGTCTGTTTTTCATCCCAAATCTGTTTGGACAAAAGCTAAGCAGACAAGGCTCAGGCAAAGAAAGCAACTTCAAGGATTCTGAATTATCAAAAACGATTTGGCTGTTTTAGTGTATAGGACACTTAAAATTTTGTATTCTTTGATAAAACCAATTACTTGCTCTGGGTAAGAAATTTGGGAATATGAATTTAGTAGTGATATTAAACTTGTGCAATACAACGTTTGCAGACAGTATTCCTAAAACTACCAATAACCCGATTATGTTATGGAGTTCGGGCGATACCCTACTTTATACCTCGTGCTATTGAATGTTGAAAAGATTAGACGAAACCGTGTCACATGGAGTATGAAAGTAAAGATGTGTTATTTCGCTTCGGCGTTGGGTATGTCAGACTAAATCAAGATGTTGATGACGAAAAATTTTTTTTCACGGGCCGCTCCGGTGACCTAAGTGGTTAGAGAGTCCGCCTGGGATGCGGGAGGTCGTGGGGTCGAACCGCGGCCGTGTCATACCAAATACTTATAAAAATGGTACTTGCAGCTGCTTCACTTGACGCTTACCATTAAGAGGTTAATGTTGCGACTGGTCGGCCTTGTGTTAGGATGTGACTGGGTGGGACATGATGGTACATGTCTGTGGCATGAGGCCCCAGTGCTAGACATCACTATAAACTGCCACGCTGCAGACATTGTAGCGACAACATTAAAATTTTTAAAGCTACGTCAAAAATACAAAAAGTTTTCCACTATTTTCGCAAAAAATTAAGGGTTCGGCATTCAAAAACTGGCAAAGTGATATTAACAATTCACATCAATGTTTGTATTATAACATGTTTAAAATAAATTAGAACCAGAAAAATACCAATCACGTAGATTATCATATTTTGTAGAAAGTTACTTGCTAAATTTAGGTTCTCAGCGCACATGCTGAAAATAGAGACCGGTAGGCATAGTAGGATTGAGAAAAAAATAGGTGCTGTGACTTATGCTGGAAAAATAACGTTTATTTGGTACAAGATGAATTTTCTATTTTGTTTGTGTTTGTCCAGCTAATGACCATTAAGAAATATTTTAATCAAGTTTATTATTTCTATGAGTCTGTAGAAATATTTGTATTCCTCATGAGTCATAGTAATATATTAATTATTAAGAAAACTTTCTTACTATATAAATTTGGCTTTTCGTATTAGACAATCCTGGACTCGTACGAATGGTGAATGATACTTAATTTTATTAACACCTTTATAATATTATGCACTTTTTTATTGTAGGAAATTATGTATGTATACTCATGTTTAACAGCACATTTAATTACCATAGCACACACTATTTACTTTTTGTAATATGGGCCGGTGGCCTACATTACTAAATAAATTAGCATTAATTTTATTTTTAATTATTAATTATAATAATTATTATTATTGTTATTATTGTTATTATTAATTTAAGATATATCCCAGAACAGACCCAAATGTGAATGGTGAATGCCTACACAAATGCATACTTCATCGGTATGTTGTGACTCGTGTATCTGGAAGAAGCGGTCGAGGTATATGGTAGGATCGGGGATGTTGAGGTCGAAACTAAGAGTCTTCAGAATCCATCGTTCCATTTCTAACACCTGGTTTGGCACGTACGTGTGGTTAGTCAGGAAACACAACTCTGCAATCTGACCATAGAGCAGGATAAAGTACCAGACTCAACAAAGACTTCACTCAAAATTTAAACAAAAGTGATGCTACTTTGCATTGGCATAATTAAACAAAAGTGTTTATATATTTATATAATGTGCGTGCGTGTGTGCGTGTGTGTGTGTGTGTGTGTGAGAGAGAGAAAGAGAGAGAGAGAGAGAGAGAGAGAGAGAGAGAGAGAGAGAGAGAGAGAGAGTTTGACATATTTACACGGAATTTCAAAGGAAATATTCGTTGACAAATGTGCAGCAATATCGGTTGAAACGTACTGTGGCTAATGAATGGGGGTGACCATTTACCATTTCTACTCACCTCTGGAGGAAATCTCTCCACAAATTTAGCGGCAATAAGAAGGCACGTGATTCCCACTAGCTGTAGCAATGACAAATCGATCCCAGGACACATACACAGAAAACGGTCAATCAGGGCCGCCGTAATGTGCAAGGTTTGGGTGGACAACTTTTGATGAACCTGTTAGAGATTGGAAAATATTTCCTATCTGAGCAATCTTTTTAGACGATAACTTCTTTATTTGTAATCTGATAGAAAAGTATCAAGTGAAAAGTTGTTCAAGAAAAACAGCCAACTTTCCAAAACGGTTCCATACTAATAGAAAAGTAAACTTACGTTGCAGATCAGATGGCAGTGTCAAAATGTTTAACTTTGGCCTCAATATACGTTTTCAATGACACGGTTCCATCAGATTACAAAAAAGTTATCGCCTAAATTATTTCATAACGTGTTTGGTGACAAGTTATTACCCTTTATACTTGATATCATAGATGCAATGGTTCCACGTTGTTATATCGTACGATTTATGTGTCATATGAAAGGTGTACCATATAATTTTCGTTCAAATTGCTGAAAAACTTAAAGAACCCAGAGCTGCATCTGGTCATCTGGAATTCAAACATTTTTGTGCTAAAATCTACCAAACAATATTAAGTTTCAAATTCCTGAAATGAGTCCAGAATTTGTGTTGAAATATACTTTAAAAAATCGATAATTGTCAAGCTACCGGACTTGATATGATTGGACCAAGGCTACTAAAGGTAGCTGCACCTGCAATTGCAGAGAGTATAGCTTTCATTTGCAATGAAAGTATTAGGTCTAATAAATTTCCACAAACATGGAAAACTGCCAAGGTTACACCATTGCACAAAAGCAGGAACAAAAGATGATATAAATAACTACAGACTTCTCTATCCTTCATTGTCTCTCCAAATTGCTAGAAAAACATGTACATGATTCTTTTCTCAACTATTTGAACACTTATGATCTTATGATAATGAGTCTGTCTTTCGACAGAATCACTCCTGTGAAACTGCACTTGTATCTTTGACAAATGACTGAAAGCATTAGATCAAGGAGAAATGGTAGGCTCCATTATGGTTGATTTTCGTGAAGTATTTGATCTTGTAGACCATGACATTTTGCTTGAAAAACTAAAAATCTATCAATGCAGTGAAAACTCCCTAGAATGGTTTTCTTCTTAACCGATGGAGTGCAAAAAGTATCTTTAAATGGTCAATTTTCTCAAAGTAAAAATATTAATTGTGGAGTATCACGGGGCTCTATTCTTGGACCCCTGTTATTCATTCTATTTATTAACGACTTACCTCAAGATTGAATTTCTTCCACTGACCTCTATGCAGATGATACTACACTAAGATGGGTAAAACCAAAACGGTACTTAAAAATGATTTACAAGATGCTCTCAACAGACTTCAAGTCTGGTGCAAGTAAAACAGTATGATCATAAATACAGAAAAAAAATGAAAGCCCTACTAGTTACAACGCAACAAAAAACGAGCAAGCTAGATAGCGACAAACTACAGGTTCTTTTTGACAATGTGAGCCTTAATATGACCTCTCATGATGAAATTCTTGGTGTATTCGTAGATAACAATCTTACTTGATCTTTTCACATTAAACACGTTTCAAAAAAGGTTAATTCTTATCTTTGGCTACTGGGGAAAATCAAAACATTCATTCCTCTTCAGTATAGGGTCATCTTTTATAAAAGTTATATTCAGCCCTAACTGGACTATTGTAATGTAATTTGGGGTAATACCTCTAATTCAAACATAACACTTTTAAGACTCAAAAAGAGGGCTTACCATTTAATTCTAGATCAGTGTATAGACAATTTCCAGGATGCAATGAATAATATAAAGATTTTAACAATACATGAAAGAATATTTCTTAGGCCAAATTCATGTATAAAGTATCCAGACAAGCCATTCCTGTCTATCTAAGCAATATCTTTCACCAAAGAGATGCTGATGGTACTCTAAATTTAAGGTCCATAAGAAGTAAAACTTAATTATACCAAGGCCAAAGAAAGAATTGTTTAAACAAAGGTTTTCAATATACTGATCCGCTGGTATGGAACAACATTCACAATGACAAGGCAGGCTCCTAGCATTTCTTTTCATAATCAATGTCTCAAATGGATGAAATCTTTAGACAATTGAACATTTCTAGTATAATAAATACCGCCTGCTTTTCTGTAATTTTGCATCATTTTCGCAGTTGAATTTTTCAATGCAGGATGATATTTTAGATTTTTTTTTTATATGTTTATGTGTCCACAGATGCCTGTGCATGTGTTCCAGGCTTGATACTTTGACTTTTAAAATCACTTAATTATTTAGTGTCAAGCCAGATACTTTACATGTTGTATATATTGTATATATTGTACATAACAGATAGAAGGCCTCAAGGTAGATTAGTTCTGTAACTACTGCTACCTTCTATAAATAAAGTCTTTATTATTATTATTATTATTATTATTATTATTATTATTATTATTATCTTCTAAGAGGTATAAAGAAAACATTCGTTGTTATGATAATACGAATTAGCCGAGTTTACATAGAAACCATTGACTTTTGTTGATGAACACCATCTGTGTGTACGCATTCGAATTTTCGTAACCAAGTGTGTTTTCCATCATTGCCTTTTAAACTACCTCTAAATAAAATATTGATTTTAATCATCCTTGTGGTTCTCATCGGCGTTGCCTTGATATTTGCAAATATGTTAACGAATGGTTTAAAAGAGGTAGTAAAGGACAGACGGAGAGGTATCACTATGAGCAGCAGGGAGGATGAACCCTACAAAATTGGATTCGAGCAAACATATCTAAAACAAAGATTTCACACGAAAAAAATTTTAAAAAAAGGTCAATAACGTCAAACTGAAACCTCTAACTTTCCGTATACCACCAGTGATGAGATCACCGGTGATAAAATCACCGGGTTTAGTTCGCGCTGTTACTTCGCCGTTGACTTCGTGTTTATAAAATTTTATGAGTGATCGTTTATGTAATCGTGCGTGTCATTTTGTAAGCTCACCCTCCCTGCTGCTGTAATTAAACCATTGCATTATAATAATGATCGGTGAAGCTCACTCAGCACGATTAGCTCGAGAACGACTAGAAGCAATCAAGAAATATCTACCTGTCCATGATTCTGTCAGACAACAGTTACAAGAGCGTCAACAAACACAAGAAGAGTTTACAGAATCCGCAGAGCAATTATTTAAACCTATCACTGAAACCACTAAAGGCATTGTTCCTGTGTTAAAAGAAACGGCAAAAGAAACTAAAAAGATAGCGGAGCGAACTAAGAAGACAAAGAAAATTCTACGAGAACTTCCTGCCGAAATAGCTGCGGCTCAGCCAACTGAAGAAACAGATCAAGCAGAAAGTGATGCTCAACAAGAACCAGAAGCACAAGCCAGCGCCAGGGTTAAATTGCATGATAAATTCGATGAGGATTTCATTGTCGGCATCGCAAAGCATGATATACCTAAATTAGCTGAAACTGCTTTTTTAACCTATGATAAACCGGCGAAGATCTTTGAAACCTCAGTACGCCGATGATGCTGTCTCGCACGAGCAATGGTACAAATGGATTTTTCGTTTACGTTTTGACGTTGATCAAGCTCGAACTACCGATAAGAGATTCTGCTTACAATACAGCTAAAGAAATATGACGTTGGCTTTTCAGAAAATGCAACAACAAGAAAAAGAACCAAAAAGATCAGTACTTGATTATTTTAAACCTGGGGCTGTTGAAGCTATCAAAGATCCAAGATATACAGAAGTTATTGCAGCAAGATATGAATCCCGAAATAAATATTTAGAACCTGAATACGTTGAAGGATTTAAACTTGATGATTGGATTACGGCTATATATCTCGTTTCTAGAAATGTCGAAGAAATAGACGACTTTGGCGATTATGATGAGTTTAGAGAAAATGTAATGAAACGAATAAAATATTCTGAGGAAAAAAAAATCTAAAAAATTAACTCCACCTCGTGAACCAACTCAACCTAGCGAACCAGAACAACCTCGAGGTTTACTTGGTAATGTTACATCTTAGTTTTCACCGTTTGGTAAGAAAACTGGCAGTGGAATCACTTGCCCTGACAGCGTCGTAGCTGACGTAGATAGATTAGAAGTTCTTGTTGGTGGAAAACGAGCTGGTAATAATTCTCCTGAAATTATTAACGAAATCACATCTGTTTGTCAACGATTATTTACCGGCGGCATTATGGACATTAACGATTATAGAGCTCTCATCAACGAAATTATCGATGATTATTATAGCGACTAAAGGTCGCCAGTCACTGATTAAGCAGTTAAATGATTATAATAGATGATTATACACGCTAATCAACGCAGACCAATCATGGTCAGGGTGGTAAATGGACGATTACCTGTATACGAGACATTACGGAGATGGATTAGGTGATGTTCTTAAGGGTTTATTTTCGAGAATCGCCCCAAAAGCAATACCGATTATAAAGCAGTTAGGCATGAAAGCTACTGATGTTATTCGTGAAAAAGGCCCTGAAGTCGCCGGTAAAGTATTTTCTACGATCAAGGATAGACTAGCACGATTAATACGACGAAAATCTCAGCCACCAGTAAAGTTAGCCAGCACTGAAGTGATGCCTGCAAGTGTTAGTAAAGTAATAAATGAAGCTGCAAATCAAAAACTAGCAGCGATGACGGCCGCAGAAGAGGGTGAAAAAAATATCGCAGCAAGTCTGATAGCGGGAAGTGGTATTTCTGAAGTTATTCGAGACAAACTTCTCCAAGATAAATTTCTCCGTATTAAACGAACAGTACCAACATAGAAATGTTCAAGCGTGTATCTAATCCCGCATTTGACGTGGATGCGCCAGTTCTCAAGGATGAGTCTGTGCGTGATTATCAATATTATTCTTACGATGCTCGAATACCAAATCAGCGTGGACGAATAGAATTACAAGTTCAAGATACAAGTAGATATTTCTTGCCCGCGGAGGCATTTATCGAGGTTGAAGGTGAACTCGTGAAAACAGATGATACTGAATACGGAGCCAATGATAGTGTTGGTTTTGTCAACAACGGTGTCATGGCGTTGTTTGACAGTGCTACGTACATGATCGACGGAAGAAATATTGAATCGATTCAAAAAGATGTTGACGTCGCTACGACAATACTTGGTCTTGCGCGATACAGCGACGATTTTTCAAGATCAGCTGGTCCATCAATGCTGTTTTACAAGGATACTTCTAATAATCCTGATTATAGGCAATATAATTTAGTACAAACACCGCGTGATACTGCATCTGATCCACAACCAGCTGGAATGATAGCTCGGCCTGGTGCTGAATTTTCGATAATACAAAGTGCTAACCAAAATTTCAACTTGGGATTTTCAACACGTCGGTCAATGTTGCAGGGAGACCACAGAAGATTTTCTTGCGCGATTCCATTATCACACATCGTTAGATTCTGCAGACACGTACGAAAGGTCATTTTTGGAGCCAAACATACAGTTGTACTTGTGAGAAAAGCAACCGACGATGATGCAATATGGCGGCCTGCTGGTGATGCTGGTAAAGTAAATCTAACAAAACTTTCATTGTGGATGCCAGTAATGACTCCAGCGATGACCGTCGAAGATCGGTTACTCGCTTTTATGGGTAGCGGCGGCAAGTCAACGTTGTCTTGGCTAACAACAACCACAGATGCTATTCAAAGTTCCGTTAATGGTTTATTTACGTGGCAAATAGCATCACAACAAGGTATCTTTGCGCCACGACATATATTCGTTGCGCTTCAAGATACTAGACGAGTAAACTCACAAACGCATAGTATAATGATATTTGACAAACTCGGTGTTTCTGAAGTGTCGCTGCGAATAAAAGGTCATCAAGAACCATCTGAGGATATTTTGTTAAATTTTAATCAAAATCATGTAGCGCGTGCGTATCATCGATTGATGTCATTTATGGGGCGTGATCAAAATGTTGATACTGGTTTACAAATATCACAGATTTTACAACGCTGTATCCGATTTATTACTTTTCACTGGAATATTTGGATTTGTTTAGACTGTCATTGATATTCACTTTCGAGCTCGTGTAACAGAATTATCCGTTGTTGCAGTTGGTCCACCAGTTGTTCATGGCAGTTACAGAGCAATCGCAGTTATATTATCCGATAAAACAATGATACTTGAAGGTGTTGGTGGCCGCATGAGAGTCGTTGATGCTCCCGTCGAAAACATGTAGATGTTTTCCGAATATGCAAACGCTGATTTAAATCAGTATATATATCATAAATGTCATATGATCATGTTAGTGTCAGTCTGACCCCGGGTCAGATTAAACGATTACAGTCGTCGTCGGCATCACGATGCGGAACAAAAGTAACATTAAAACACAATCAAATGAGCGGTGCAAATAAATTATCGTTGACCGAGCGTCAGTTTAAAAGATTCAACGAAGCCAATAAAGGAATACGATTAAATCTTTCCGTGAACGCCATCAAAGATTCTATTAAAACCGGAGGAATATTTCCGCTTCTCGCAGCTATTCCAGCGTTGATAGCCGCAGCCGCACCAGCTGTTGCAAAAGCTGCCGCGTTAGGTGCAGTTGGGACAGCTGCTGGAATGGCGTTAAAGAAAGCAACAGGAAAAGGATTTTAAAAAAAAGACAAGTCGGACGCGGTCTGAGACTTCCAGGGTCTCAACCAAACAACGTTTGGGGGCGCGGATTAAGAATTCCAGGGACTCAGCGATAGTTCCACTATCAAATTTTGATCTTATCAACGCCGCTAATCAGTTGAATGTAAAGAATTTTAGAGGTGTTTTTATGCGTGATCAATTACCTAAAAATCCGGCACTGTCAGAAACAGGTATTATCAATCTTGATTCATCAACGGGGCCTGGCACTCATTGGGTCGCATACACCATTGATCCAAGTGGAATCATTTATTTTGATTCGTATGGGTTGGCGCCACCAAAAGAATTTTTAAAATACGTCGGCAGATTTCAAAATATTCCAATCTGGTATTCAACGCTACCAACACAAACATTAACGGATCCACCAATATGTGGCCGTGAAGCACTAGCAGTACTTGATGCTGTATCAAGATCAACGAAACCACCCCATAAAGTTGTACATGAATATACCATCAGACGACACAGTTGACCATTAATGTTTTAAACAGATATTGGTAAATATAATGGTTGATATTTACAGACGATCTTCTACTGCTCGAGCCGGCAAGAGCAGCGACGATATCGATTTATCAAAATACGCCACCAAAGACGATCTTGCTGATATTATGAATTTATCTGGAGTTGACCGAGATGAAGTTGTTATTTTTCAGGATAAATTCGGTGTTTTAAAGACGAGTAATATCAAGTGGGTCGATATAATTCGTAGAGTTCTTGGTGCCACCACGGACAATATTCCAGTATTTACTGACGGTGGTAGAATCAGAGACTCAAATGTATCAATCGCAACTATCAGAGATGAAATTAAGAAAAGTGTCGCTGATCGTTTAAAATTCACCGGTGATACAATGACAGGTAGACTTAACATGAATGGACATAAAATTGTTGCTTTAAGAGAACCAGCAGGTGATGAAGATGCCGCAACAAAAAAATATGTGGATGATAAAAATATTCCGATGACAACTTCGTTGTCGACGATCAATGATGGAATGACCGCATTTAGAACTGAATTTTATAATCATGTACAACTGTTTATGAATTTCCGCAGAAACGTAAACAAAACGACTAATGAATTTTTTGGAAGTCCACCAACCGTTGATATTAAACTCACCGACATTAACATGAAACTCAATGATATTGTCAGTGGAATTCCTAATATCGTTCAAAAAACTAATCTCGTTAAAATTCCACACGGCGAACAGGCTAACAATATAATATACACATTATCATCAGGATCATCAACATGGACACCGCAAAATAACTCTATCAAACATACCGCGACGGTTACTGTGTTTACAGGCTGTCCGTATTTAGTTCTGCAAAATTCAGGGTACTTACTACATTTCCATGGCGTTATTCAACCGATGCTTTTTCTGGAACTGTATCTATTATATTAAATAAAGATACCGAAGAAGAATTTATACTGGAATCATCTGATAAAAAAATAACCACAGCGTCTTACTGGTGGTGTATAGAATTCGTAGCTGAAACACCTCCGCTGTCAACGTCGTAGACGTCGTCTTAGACAACGACAACAACTAAAATATAATGAGCGCTCACAGATACAGATACGATCAAGTAACGACATGGCAGAATAAATTAAAAACTATTATCGATGATTATACAGCAAAAATAAAGAAATATCGTAGACGTGCAACCGTCGTTGATATCATGGTTTATTCGGTTTCTACGCTAGTTGCTGGAACCGGCGTAGTATTAGCATCGCTAGCGACGATGACAGCGCCGATCGTTGTAACAATCATTGTTTCATCGTCAACGTCGATCGCTGGAATATTTAATATAATCGCGAAAAAGAGAAATACGTGCACGAATGAAAAATTGAACGAGTACACGATGAAATTACACAGCAACGACCGCATATTCGTAATTATCATCGTTGATTTCTTCGTCCCTCAATGATGGAATAATATCTGAGGAAGAATTCGGTATCGCAATAAAGATATACAATGAAGTATTCGACGACAACGTCGTTAGTGAAAAAATTTCTGAACAGGATTTAAAACAAAAATAATATAATGACAACGTTCGATCAGCGATCGCAGGAATTATTGCAACAGATCGTCAATAATACTGCTCCGGTAAGAACCACAATGATATCAGCGAGTTCACCTTCGCCTGAATTCAGTATTAATTTTCCGACCGGAATACCAGCATCCGAGATAGGTCTAGCGCAATTACGGGTTTATCATAGCTGACCCAACATTAGATCGACATCGTTTGGTGGACTACAACCGAATAATTCATTAGTATTTGCAAATAAAAACAAAAATGATGGAACTCCTGATTGGCAAGTAGTCAGTGTACCAACGGGTAGTTATCAAATAGAACAGATCAATGAAGAATTCCAGCGCAGAATTAAATCCATGACAGGAAAGGAATCAAAGATTGCTATTACTGTTCATGAGCCAACACTGTCATCGGCCGTTGAAATATTGTCGCCGGATTACGCTGTGGATATATATCAGTCTTCGATTAGATCAGTATTAGGATGGCCAGATATTTCACCTCGTTATGAAGACCCATGACAACCACGCTCGGAAGAATTTTTTACAACGGAAAAAAATACATACCAGCGGTGTTGTTGTCGATGCTAGAATGAGCGACGAACGAGGTAAAAATATTCTTAACTACCTCAACAATCAGCGATATATTATTTTAGTGAAATTTATTGTTCAGACAGATGATGATACTTGGATTATTCGTGACAAACGCGAACCGATACGACTTCTTACTGGAAATAATACTGTTACATTAAATAAACAATCCAAGCCAGGTACGCTGACCGGTATTGATAAACCATATTATGAACGAACATATCCTGTCACGGAAGTTATATATGCAATATATCCGCTAAATAATAAACCCAGCGTTGGGGATCTCAAACCGATGAAAATTTCAAGACTAAACTGAGTAGCTGAACGAGTTATGGAACATTTCTCAAAAGCAATACGCGGAAACGGTTTAACAGATATAAGACGTAAAAAAAATAAATGCGTGGGCAGAAACAGTTAGAGATACCGGAGCATCTATCAGCGACGTTGCTAAGCTAGAAAAGAAATTAAGATTTCCAATAACAGTAAAAACACTAACCGGAGAAATTTTGTACAATCAGAAATATACAAAAAATGGAGCTCCAATAACAATCATTGATCATAACGCACATGCATGGACCGATGCCGTAACAATATTTTCACGAGATAGGACAGTTAAATTTTATGACGATTATATATTCGATGCTATCGCCGATATTAGCAAGAACGATCCTGTATCCGTTTGGTTATTTCAAAGTTCAGAATCAGCGTATTACGATCAGTTTATAAAACCTAACGGAGATATTTACCGTAGAGAATCTCTTCATGGCAAATTGAAGAATCTTGCACACCGCCTTTGGTGTGAATATAATTTTGACAACGTCGAAGTTGAGCAATTATTAAATAATTGTTTTACAGTTCCATCAGTTGCGGCTCACTTTGCTCAGAAGAAAAATTCATGGTCGCCGACACGATCAGAATTTCTTGAAGATGTTCAACCTAGTTGCGTCGAATATGGGTATGGCGGATTATGGAATACCAAATACGATCATCGTAAAGTTATATCCGTTGATATGGTTGCGTGTTATCCTGGAAGTTTTCTTGGATACGGAGAATGTTCTGAATACTTTGATAGATTCGGCCATCCCACACACGAGATGACAAGAGTTGCGATAAATGGACAATTACCTGATTTTGATTTAACTGGATTCGCTTATGTAAAATCATTTAAGTTCCGTGATAATCTTCATCCGATCGTTTATGCGTGGTTTGGTAGACATTTCTCAGAAAAATGTTGGGTTCCAACGGTGTTATTACGATACATACCTGATGCTGGAATTTTAATATCGTTGAGTGAGTGAAGCTATTATATCATATCATTCGCAGAAACAAGTTTGGCTACCACAACAAAAGAATCATTCGCCGCTGACAGATTGGGATACAATCGATTATGAAAATAAAGTTGCAAAAGATCTCGGTAGAAAAATAATCGGTAAATTTACTCAAGGTGGTTCGTATGATCATAAACGACATTGTACAAGATTAATCATGGATGATGCTGAATTAGATTTTATAATTACTGATACAACGAACAAAGGAACATTTTTAAGCAGAAGCAATGCTTATTTGTCAGACGGAACCAAACTAGGTACAGTAGTGAGTTATATTGATGGTGAGTCACCACAATTTACTCATTTAAGATCTTCTATGCTCGCTTACGTTTCTATAAATTTATTGTCGATGATAAATAAATTTCCTTGTTACGCTGTCAGAGTTGCTACGGATTTATTTTATATAAATAAAAATTATTTAGATTTGGTAAAACCGTTACTCGGTAGCGGCGAATGGGGATCATGGAGAATAAAACAAGAAAGTATACTTGATTATTCTGAAACAGCCGACGTTGATATCAAAGAAATATACTACGGTAATTACAATCAAATACCAGTATCAACATCACCATCTGTATTCGATCCCGTGGCTAGACATAAAACCATTTATCTCAATGGACCTGGAGGTTCTGGTAAAACAGCACGTGCGATTGAATTATTTCGGCAGAGTTCGTCGGACATGATTGTGTTGACATCTACACACAGACTAGCAAGAGAAATAAAACAACGAGGAGTAAAATCATGTACATACCATAGTTTCTTCAGATGGTGTGGAGATACATGGATACCTGAGCGAATGGGTCAGAAATATATTCCGAAAATCATCATCTGGGATGAAATTTGTACTGTATCGTTAGAAACATTAAAAATATTTCTTGATTGGTTACTAACAAAAAATAATGCTGTGATTATGTGCGGCGATCATGGTCAACCACCACCTTTCGTCAGTCAGTCTCCGCATGAGTGGTTAAAAACGTTTGTGGATTATTATGAAGAAATAAATGATGATCATAGAGCTATTGATGAACCCCTAAAAGAATTTAAAAGATTAATCAGACTACAGCCACATAGAATACAATGAGATAATGCGTGAAATAATTCCAGAAACTCCCGTAAATGATTTTTGGAATTTATGGAGACCAAATGATTTGATAGTTGCGAGTAGAGAAATAGTTCGTGATGAATTGCAAGAGAAACGGATGAAAAACAAAATCTCGTGTTAAACGATATTGTTTTGGTTGATGTTGATGTTGTTGAGAGCGCGTTGAGTATGAATAACTCACCGTGGAAGCTAGGATATGCTATAACGATTCACTCGTCACAAGGACTAACTATCGCTGATACAAATATCTGGATTGTCGATGATAGAATCGAGTGGTCAAATTTAGTCTATCTAGCAGTATCTAGAGTCAGGAGAATATCTCAACTGCACAGAGTTATCATAGACTCCACAGAAAATAATAATGAAACTATTAGTGACACCGAAGGTGTTACTGGCGTAATAAGAAAAAAACTATTTGGTTATAAGCAATGTGACAAAAAAAAAAAATAATCGTGATTTTGATATCAATGTTGAATTTATTATGACGCTAAAACAACGACAAAATAATGGTTGTGTAATTTGTAACTGTCACATGTTGTGGAAGTATTCTTGTAATAATCCAAAACAATTTACCGTAGACAGAATTAATAGTGATCTTGGTCACACATGTGATAATGTGATGCTGACATGTCTTGAATGCAATCGATGCAGGGGTGCTAGTTTACAAAAGTGAACGCGGTGGTAATTGTGTGTCTTTAGGAATTATTTGTAATTGTTCGCGAACAAATCCACGCTGAGGAGCAGTTGAATCCTGTCTGTATGACGGGCCTACCCGTGGATCTAACCACGCTAGAAATTTTATGTGTAGTCACACTCCAGATATGATCAGTTGATCTTTTTTTACCCCCTTCAAGTTCACCAGGTTCATATAAATACCTTACAGTCACATTACCTAACACTGGTTGAGAGGAAGATTCACGTCGGCGTATTGGTATATATTTTTT
>JAECUM010093451.1:0-16113 GCA_016617855.1 Megalonaias nervosa | reverse complement strand
AATCATTTTATATGACAGCTTTTCTAATAAACTTATTGATTATTCCTAAAACCTAAAAATAAAAATGTCCTTCTTTCCATAACGCCAGTTCAGACTGAGGACCAAATGTGTGTATTTATCATCAATTCATTTACCATGCTACTTTTATTTTGACAAGAAAAAATCCACCGCTTTTCATTCATAAGACCATTTAATCAATATATATGTTGACACTGCTGCGTCAGAAAACTTTGGACAGCAGTTTAAAAGTACAGAATATCTTAGTTCAAATAATGATGCCGCATACCGCGGACAAAATACAGATAGGGAGTGTTTGTGTGTGTCTTGATGACGGTTTTGGTCTTCATGTAAATGTCACTTGCAAAATATCATCCGCACTATTACAGGCAAATAGTCTTCGACTCGGTTGCGATAAACTTTTGATGATGACAAAAAAATACAGTTGGAATGAAACAAAAGACAGATATTATAGCAAAAAAAAAAACAATGCTCGCAACATCGATTATTTTCACAGCCGTAGCCGAACAATCTCAATCAAGAATCTTCGTCGAGTCAATATTTGAGATGTCATGCTATCGCATGCTTAATTTTGGGTTATTCATCCATGGCAACGAAGAGATAGTGTATAACATCATGTTTCTTCTTGTAATGATAGTGGATATTACAACAAACTGATAAACATTTGCAAACAAATTTGAGACCGTCAACAATCAAATTGTGCTTGATTATCTCTCTTCATATATTATGATTTATTGGTGACCAGAGTTTGAAATATTAAATATACGACTGCATCTCCAATTAGCAGGGCAGAGTATCGATCATATTAAGCAAAACTAAAGAGGTACCGTATTTACTCTCACGTAAACCCTCACCCTACTGAGAATAATAATGTAATAGCGAACCTACCTTCGCATAATACTGACAGTTCCGGTTATAACGCGTTTGTTCTTGATATAAATTCAAGCTGCTAACATAAATCCTGGTGGATAACTTGGATCCTAATACATAACACAGCCTCTGAAGGATAACATAGACCCTGATATATGGCACAGACTAACACAGACACTGATGGATAACACAGACCCCGATGTATAGCATAGACCTAACAGACCAGGATGAATGTCAGTGAGCTTGACGGTTAACACATACCCTAATGGATATCATAGACCGCATAACGTAGACCCGGATAGATAGCAAAGATTTAACACAAACTCCGATGGATAGCATAGACCTGGATGAATAACATTGAGCTGGACAGCTTACAAAACCCTAATTGATAGCATAGACCGTGTAAGATAGACCCTGATAAAATGCTTATATCTAAGATAGACATTTATGAATAACATAGGCCCTTATTGATGGTATAGACAACTATGCACAACATAACGCCTTAGGACAGATATGGACACGCTCTGTTTCCAGAAAAATAAGAATTATGCACGGATAAAGCATAACATTAATTCTTGGGAAATATATCTTTGATAAATGCAAGTTACATCCTTAATATTGCATATCACGATGTGTAGATTTTAATTTGTTACGTTTATAATTTTTTTAGTTTTTGTACTTTTCCGTGTAGTCCTTATGCATAGTTGGTTAAGTGTTGATAATAATTTTGATAAGTGTGTGTGTGTGTGTGTGTGAGAGAGAGAGAGAGAGAGGTTTCCAGCCCAGAGTCCAAAACATGTCATCCCATCACTGAGCTAAGGTGTAGTTGATTTGTGTTGCAGAGATCAAAGCAGATGTAATTAAACTTTGCATTTGTTTATTTGCTCTTCCTTTTCTCAGTCTTCAGTCTCAGTTTGATTTAATTTACATTGTGATATTGTATGTCGTTTTCAGTACTTCATTTAAATTTAATCTACAGAGAACATGTAACCATCCTATAGGCATTACGCACACTTGAGTATGACTACAAGGACTTCATAGAAAGTTAAAAATATAATCTGACAAAAAAAAAACAGCACAAGTCCAAACACAATAAATTCTAAGCTACGCTGGAATTCCAGTACAGAACATCTGAAAGCGTACAATACATTTCCTGTTGTTTTACTTTTCCTTTGGTGGGGGAACAGCCCAGTCCTTTTATGCCAGGATACATTCAATTTTACATACTACACAAAATCATACATTTTTAATTTAATTAATTTATTTTTTAAAATGCTATTCATTGATAAAAAAAAAAAATAGATGAAAGTATTTAAACTCAGATGATTCTTGAATGAAAAGAAAATCCATACAATTTCAATTCCACTGTTAAATTGGGTAAAACTCCAAACATTACCTCTAAAGCCAGAGGTGCGGTCACCCTGATTTGTTTATTATATATGTTGACTCCAAATCAGAAAACAAATGCATTGATTTTCAATACTTATTGTCATCTGTTTGTCATAATCCACGTGAAGTTAGTCTTACAGCTAAATTTATTATGCAAATAAAATTCTTACTGTCAATCAAGGAAATGTACTAACTCGATGTATACAATTGTAAATTCTAATATGAGATTTGTTACAATTGGTGCTGAATTGGCCCAACCACCTTTTAGAAAAGGCATATAAACTGGAATTGACTAAACAGAATCGAATGTCAATTATCAATCTGAAACTGTACGTTCTGTGTACCTTTGATTCTTTATCAACTCTCATTGAACATATAGTGAGAAAAGTGATGTGTTTTCATTGAACTAAATGTTTAGGTACAATTCAGTACTAAGAGATTTTTTAAAATCAAACTCATTTTTCAAAGAAGAGCATCCTATAATTATTTTATCTCATTTGATGTAAGTAAAGGTTGATATTACTGACGTTCATTTATATTTCCATGCATTTTTTGTGGTATATAAGATTCCGTAAATAGGCGGTGCCATTCTAAAGTTTTTACATTTCGAGACCACAGTCTTAATAGTTGAAGACACTTCAGATTCTCTAAATGGTAAAGAGAAAAATTTCCATAGAATGTACCATAGGTAATTTTAATGCATAGTATGAATTAGCTAATATAATTTAGATTCCACAGTAGTTTCCTTATTTCATCCAGAACGTAATATATTCTTAGGACATATAGGTTCATCTTCGTTGCATAATAAATGGTTTAATATTATTAACAATTAAGATAATCTTAGGCATGGTAATGCTCTTGCATATTAGGGTTGATATTTTGACGTATATCTTATAGAGTCTGTCTTCGTACAATAGTGTGTTTGCGTATCGGCGATGCAGATCACATGACGGAATTTATATAACTGTATTGTGCAGAGCATATGAAGAAAGAAGCTAGAAACATTCTAAATTATATTTGTTTTTATTTATGTTGATCCATATATTTTATCTACTCCATTCTTCTAAATTCATGGTTTCTTAGTAGAAATATAGTGAATGCTATAGATTTTCATAGACACTAAAACGTCCAACACTCAGATCTGTTGTGTCTCACCATAAAATATTATTACTAATTGCATTAATTGTATGTCTCGTTCATAATAAGCATATTGGCTCATGAACTATTTTGTATCTGAAGTAATGTGTGAGCATTGTGTGTTATTTTCATTAAATAAATAGGTCCATTAACTCCGTCTTTAAATATATTTATTTAAGTTGCTAGAGCTAAATTTATATATTCTAACCCTTATATCAATCAAGCGGTTATTGGACACACAGTCGTTTTAAACTCCAACTGAAAAAGAACGATTGATAAATTCGGTTAAGAATAAGAATTATCTGCTACAGTTCATGTCAGAAGTTCTTACTGATTAAAGAGCAATTAATTTCAGACGAGATAATATCTGGCTAAGTGTTATAGTCTGTATATAAAACGGATTGTTAAATATGCCGTAAATTTGGTTTATTCACCCTGAACGTTAGTTATGCAGCTTGGATTCAAGGGAGTGTACGAACACTTTTTTGAAGAGGATGGCGCAGACAGTACGCAAGGTAGGAGATTATATCGCATTTCAATACCAAACCACCCCATATATAGCTCTCCAGGAACATCACCGTTGTGCGCTTCTCATTCGTTATTTCGCCTTTTCCAACGCATTCAGTGTTGTATCTCAGTATTACAACATTTGTGTCTGCTGGTGTCCCAGTATCAAGTCAGTCTTCCTACACGCAGCAACCTTCAGTAACACCAACGAAATGCCATTAGAGATGTAAACTCAATTTCGACCGCCCTACTGATTTGTGTGATCCAAACGTACATTTCAACACAGTGGAAGGGCTGCATGAAGACACTGAAAGCCACAAAAATGCTTTGAATGATGATTACAGTAGAAGTGACTCTGGAACTAGAAACATTGTCACGAGAAGGAATCTCGGTAATTCAGTAGAAGACATATGCATTACTATACGAATGAAGTGCCAAATATGCCGAACGCCAAAGTTAACCATCTTCAACAGCAAGACTGTATGGGATCGGTTTTGGATAAAATTTGAAGTGTTGGTTTGACGTTATAGATGGCAAAGTGATCAGTCGATATTTTGCTTCAAATATGAAGTGTTGTTCTTCGTTTCACACTTATTACACGAATCGATAAGTGATATCTTTGAGCGTCGGTATGAGGATCACGTCTGGCCCGAGAGACACAAAGAAAACTTATTGGGTCTGAGAAAACTGCAGCAAAAGAACATTCGGGATAAGGTGCTCTGAGTTGTGGACGTTGTGAGCGAAACATATTCAGGTATAGATAATACTTCACTATTTTGAGACTGGTCAAACAAACATTTTCTGAATGGCGTACGATATCATAACCATGCATATAATGTGCTGACAAAGAAACCTAGTTCGGTACAAGAGGCGACGGGACCAATATGGTGCTCAAATATTACAAGGGTGCCGTTCGAAATTAAACGAAATTCTAGAACTCGAAGCAGAAATGGAAAGGTATCATAGCATACTCAGAGAATGTGGTACCGAGATCAGACTAGTGAACGAAAATTATTTAAGTAACGGCATAATGCCTTAACAGTTCACAGGGAGTAACAACAATCAATTGTTAAGAAGTTGACACACATTTTCAATAGATTAACAGAAGCAAAGATTGTGAACAGAAATTCGAATGTTGAAGATAACGGACTGAAATGGACGACAAAGGAAAAACTCAAACACCGACGAGAAGACCCCTCTGTTAATTATGAAACAAAGAACATATCGGCAGAGATTATTCTCGAACAGACATAAAAATAAACTTCATATGTGGGGAAACACATCCCATTATAATCTATCCAGAACTGGCAAAACCCAGGAACGGGCCGCCCAAATAATTCTGAAACTTCCCATTTTCACTCACTCAAACATTTTGTTTTGACGTCTACAATGGCTAACCATACACGCATATATTCTTTTTTAAAGGAATCATGACATATAAATCATTAAACGATCTTTCTCCAGATAATATCGCTAACGTAACTATACCAAGATAATAAAATACTGAGCGTAATTTTCCATTAGGAACTAACAACGGTCTCTAGATTCCGTGGTTGAAATCCAACCATTAGAAAATCTTACTCACTGTATTGGCACCTATATTTTGGAATCCCTTATTCAATTTCCTTCTCTTCGTTTAAGACATCATAAAGACATTCTTCCTTGACCAGCTGGAATGAAAATCAAAGCTTCCAAATAGAGAACTTTATCATTGCATCAAAAGATAATATGTGCATGTTTTATTCCATTATAATATTCATAAGGTTATACTGAAATGTGCATACCTGTGTATAATATATTGTTCTTATATGTATCCGTTGACCAGAATAATCACACATATTAATTCCTTATACATCTGCATGAGTACGTGTACGAGGATAATTGAGTGGGTATGTGTGACATACTTTTTAATAATCTAACCGGTTACAAAAATTAATACCACATGGCAGATGCGTATTTCATGACCAAATGTTTAATCCTAGCTAAATAAGTTTATTATTATTATTATTGTTATTATTATTATTATTAGCATTATTATTATTAACGAAATCTATAAATGGAAAAAAACTGCTCATAGAGGCTTCCATCAACGAATTGAAGAATGGACTCTCTTTGTGAACTGGAATCAAGTCGATAGTATTCGTGATCACAAATTGTTTAAAGAAGATATTTTAGACCTAGGCTAACATACAATAAAACTTAAAAGATACTAAGTGGGAAAAAAAATGTTTTCGGTAGAGTAAATAAAATATATTATCTGTTGACATGTCTTTTATATAGATTATGTTAGGCTCGGTAGCGGCAAATTTTTGAATCCAAACCCATATATCATGAGAATAAATTTAGTTGTTCAACACTTAATGTTCTTAAACTCCATTTAAAGAAGCACTAAAGTCAAATTCTGTCAACTACAGGAATTTCGTGCTACATTTACATGGACATGTAATCAATGTTTCTTATTATTTCCAGTCCATTTAGCAATAATAAGCCCCTTGACATTTGTCAATATATTGATCAAAATATAACCACGTTTCGTTTTTCCACATGTTGATAATTAATATCGGTGTGGGTCGTCCATAACTATTCCTGGACAATATCGACCTTATATATATATATATATATATATATATATAGATATAGATATAGATATATATATATAGATATAGATATATAGATAGATAGAGATAGAGAGATAGATAGATAGATAGATATAGATATAGATATAGATAGAATAAGGTATGTGGTATATAAACGTATTTCGACTTGTCACCAATAAGCGCAACTAGTACAGGCCGACCAGATAAGTGAAGCATGATTTAGCGAGGCAGACCAAAGCTGATTGTTTTGACATCTTCTTTAGAAAAGAGCCTTAGTGAATTTGTCTTGACGTTTCAGGTCAAGAAACCAATCAGCAGGGATAACAAAGAAACAATATAGACACTGTTTAAGGCCGCTTTAAAGACAGATATGTCAGATGGATCTCTTCCCGACAACATATTAAGTAGATCAGGTGGATGATTGTACAGATGGCGGGTATAAGACACAGAGCGCTCAGAGGGGACGGAAAAAGAACCAACTTGAAAATTGCCTTAAATTAAAGAGATCTCATTAAGGGGTTCCGTCTTTCTATTTGAAAGCTCTGCATGTGTTATGATTGTAGAGAGGTTACTATATTCCCTCAGCGCAAATATTTCTGAAAAAACAATCTCTTGCCATGTAGTGTTTATCACTCTGAAATCCATAAACGTACTAAAATAGTTATGAAAATCCTTTCAAGAGTCTGACAAGTTCAGACATAATGATGAAAGGGCAAGTATAGAACTTGTAAACAAATAAAGCCCAGTTTCAATCAATGCACGATAGATGGACACCATGCTTGTCATGTCCTTGCTATGCATGAGGCATATGTAAATAAATAGTCCATATCTGGATCACAATAGTAGCTTCGTGTACACTGTCTGACAAGAAAAGCCTATTATATTTGACATACAAATGATCTTTTCTCTTATAAATTCGTTTAGGCAAACAAAAGACAAAGATCATTCAAGTCAGTTAATACAGATATTTTAAAGTGAACATAAGGGTAACTCTCTGCATTTATTAACTTTTAACTTTAATCGCTATTCTACACATCTATTTTTGGTTGTTCATGCGAATAAACTTTTGGGACAAATACATGCCATTTTGAACTGCCCTTTGTTAGTATTGCATCATAATAAGTTCATTAACGTCACAATGACATGACAACGTATCATCTCTACCAGCAACAGTTTTAGGCTATTGAAACCAAATGATATATTGAATTATGTATCTACATTATATCAAATGCAATAATACAGGCATATGATTGTTGAAGCGCCAAGTGTTCTTTCTTCTCAAGAGGTAAAATGGTATGAGAATGGTCTTGCACATCTTCCGATGTTCGACCGCCAGAAATTAACTAATCTGGGACGGGTCAATACAATTACCTCTGATCCTTTTACAGCGAGTAGGAGTTATTCGACTTAACATCGGAAAAAGAAGATGACATTACAAATTGTCTAACGCACACGCGGGAAACAGATTTGTCAGTCCCAAGCGTATTGTGATTCTTTGATCTCACTGACAAGAATTATTATTTCTGTTATACCGCGATCGACACACATGCCCACGCCAGCACGATATGTTGATGTGCTAATCTGATATCACTGTGAGGACGCCAGTCTGCTGCATTACTTACTGAATGTGATCTGTACAGCCAGTCAGAATACTCAGTAATTTTAGATCGGTAATACTGTGGTTTCTGAAGCTGACAGGGTTTCTGAATTAATATTACATAACCGAATCTTGTTAGAATTAGTACAGAAGGGTACTAGTCATGTTAAAAATGAGTAAATGTGTGCATTGGCTCTTACGTACTATGTACGCTACGTCTAGTAGTGTAGACTAGGCTTTCGCATCATAACCTGGCCGCAGATCCGGATCCGCGATGTTCGAAATATTATGAGTATTATACATGGCTATATATGACATAATACTACTGTACGAATACCATGTGTACAATGTAATAGTAACTGTTTGCAATTAGGTAAAGTTAATAAATACAGAAAGTTACCGTTACGTTCACTTTAAAAATATCTGTATTAACTGACTTGAATGATCTCTCTTTTGTTTGCCATACTGGTATATTTGAACTGAACACGAATGTAACATATTATATCTGGTTTTGTTCATTAAAGAATGAACAAAACATAGTGAACTAAACGGAAGTATATTTGGGTGCCACTGACATTGCGCCTATGGTGTCATTATTCGCATGCAATATGAGAAGAATGGGATTTGAGTTTATGAATGTGTAAATATGGTAAGAGTTAGGTGCTTTGGTTTTCATGGGGAGGGAAGAACATTGTGTTTACGTATTTTTATTTAATATATTTTGCGCCTCTGGTCTTCGTGTTCAGTTTATTTAGTTTTGAGTGGTTTTCGCTAGTTTGTTATAGTCGTTACCTGATATTGTCCATGTCATATTAAACTTCATTAGGAATCAATGCACATCTTAATGCACACCTTGGAACAGTCCGGAGGATTAGACATACATTTCATCATGTCTATGCATACTTTTATCCAATTGTGGACTTGTCTGACTGATTCAGAATTGTACCTATCAATCTATTAATTTGTGATATATACATTAACTAACAAAACAGTAATACTTCTGAATAAATGTGCTAATTATTGTTTCAAAGTCTATAGCTATCTCTATGACATCTCCTTCCATGAGTTTCATTGGCACGATGAGTCCTATGTCAAATGTGATACTAAACACGAATTAAAAAATAGAAAAATTATGTTCACCAAAATATACATTCATCGCTCTGAATTCCTGTGCAAAAATATGTCGTTTCAGAAACTCTCAAAGGCGGCTTAAAGGATGGTCGTGATAGAATCTTAGGGCGTTATGTATTAAACTTGCAGTTTCAAATGCGATATATAACTATACACACACTCTCTAACGTGATAGGATTTTTGCCCTTTTGACAAGGACACCGCGGGACAAAAAGACGAACCAATCGATAATGTCATTTATTTCTACCCAAAGGACCAACCAATAAATAATAACGTTCGGGGATATTTTTTGTCGCAAGCATCAGAACAGCTTGAACATTTATTACACATTATACGAAATCACTGAAAAATGATCAAATGTGGTCGATCTGTAAATTGCCAATTTAATAACTCAGACACATTACAGCGATGCGTTATACCAGTAGAGACATTGCAATGCAAACATTATGCATTATACCAGCAGAGACATTGCAATGCAAACATTATGCGTTATACCAGTAGAGACATTGCAATGCAAACATTTTGGTTTGCTTTTGTTTAAAAGCACTCTGTTTTCAATTTCATCTTAAATATTTATTTTATCATCATTATTTAATGGCTTGGAAATGGACAATTTGCAATTTCGTATGAAAAACATTTAGACACACACAATTTCGTATGAAAAACATTTAGACACACACATAAACACACACACACACACACATATATATATAATGTCATTAAAGGGTCGAATTCATACAATTTCATAAAAATGCAGAACTTTGTATCGACATTTCCAATAATATATTGATAACAAATCAAATACACATATCTAGCTTTATCTATCTCATCGTTTGCCACTCTCAGGCAGTATAACAAGCACCTGACTACGAAAATAGGTCAAGGTGTATTCTGGTAGTGCTATTAGCTTGCCTACCTACCGATGCATTACGCGAAGGAAGATCTGGGTTTACGGTGTTTGCAAATGAGTGTGCGTCACATGCCGATTAAACGATTCTTTGCTCAAAAATGTCGCTAGGAACTGCAAATTCTTAGTTAATTCGATCATAAATTCTTCCACGCCCCAAATAGTTGTCAAGTATTCATTGCAACATTTGAAGGCACTACAATATTATGTCAAGAATTAGCTTGAAACCGTCTGTTTAGGAAAATACTTGCTTTTAGGAAACAATCAAGATATGAATTTTGGTTTCTGTTTCTATATCTGGCACAATTCTGCAACAATTAATCTAAAAAAGTCTCTTTTGCAGTCGATTTCCTCCAGCGTTAAATCTTCTTACGAAGCCAATGTGTCTGTCTTAGATATCGACAGCTGTTGACAAAATTGTCTCATGCACAAAACGAATTTGGTCTTGTGACTGAGTTCAAAGCTGTCACAATTTATCACAATAGGTTCTGAAAAGAAAGGCGTTATTTATATTCATCACACCATCCGATTAGACTTAAAGCAGATGATGAATGTTCGTATCCCTTTATGTCCATAATCATTTTCTGTCCACATCTGACGGGGCTTGGGCTCCAGAAAACGACATTTTATATTTAGGCTGTTTCCGTCATATCATCAGTAACTTAATGGAGTAATACATCGTGAACATTAAAACTCAATGTATTCTCTAATCTAGGCATGAATTATAACTCTTAATTTTAAACAATCAACACAACGTTAAATTAATGTTAGCGCTCCTCGTTTATATATTAAAATATAATTGAGATAATTCAAACTGAACAAATTACGTCATTGCTATATCAGTGACTGATCGGCATATTCAAAATTGGCGTTACACATAAGAGCAAATATGAAATTTAGACAATTTATGTAACACAGTAGGAATATCTGGACAATATAACTATTCTTTAAGATAAATGGCGGTGAATTTGATAAATAGATTGGAGAAATGTTTACCATAGAAACATTTTTAATCTGCATTACTCTTCTCTAAACGAAACATTTACACATGAAAAGTTTTCTCCCTGATTGTCATGCACCGATGTTATTCGAATATATTTACTGTTGGATCCAATAAAAATTATTTGTTGTGGATAGCATAGTATTCAGTACTGAAGTTCGTGTTTTTTAATTTAATTTATGGCGATTTTGTTACTCTCACGATTTAAAGACCCTTAACGGTAACAAATGCAACGCAGAGGTAAAAACATAAGTTCGTGATAAATACCTGAATTGTTACATTTGAGTAGTAATATGGGGCACTTTAGCGTCAATGGAAAATAACGCTTGGCGGGGCGGGCAAACAAACAAACAAACAAGCAAACAAAGACACACATATATGGCAAGGGAGAGGAAATCTTTTCGAGGCAATAAAGTGGTCCTGAAAAGGGACTTTGGCTGTTTCGTTAACACCATTCCGTCGACATAGAGGGCATTTAACGGATCTTCTTCTCTTCCTCAAACTTTGCCTGACCTCTGGACCGTACATTAAGACTCTTCAGACAGCCTTGTCTCCTCTCCACATAAATTCTTTGTTTCCAAAGGGTCGTATCAGTCACGTGGGTGATAGCCCATGATGATTTGACATACATGGGATAGTCCGGTTTGAACAGCATCGACGATAGGAGGGTAGACGATTCTACGTTAATCCACGTTTTGTGACTAGAACAGGTGAAGGGAATGAAGTGAACCGCAGTTATTTATAGTGAAAGAGCGGATTGAAACGAATTGAGTTCTTTCACCAATCTTAACACGCGTTGCAAAATTCAGCCACAGTACGGAGTCTGTCTTCCAATCCGAAGAGAGGTACCTGTGACGTCACATTCCCTATATAGATTCACTAGCGTCTGTGCGCAGTGAATCCATGCGACAGAGTTAGAATATGACGGAAATTTAGAGGACGAAGAATTGGGGTGCACCGGCCGTGGCGACGAGGAGTGATAGCATAGCAGCGGCTACCAAAACCAACACGGACCTACTTCCAGAAGAGGTCGATTTTAATTGGGCTTTAGTGGATTTCTCTCTTCTTCACAGGAATTTGTTCCGGTACCAGCACCTTCGCCACCTTCTCCTTCTTTACCATACGTCAACGATCTTAAACAGACACAGAAAGAAGAACTGGAGAAATTTTTTCAATAGCAGAAAGAAGCAGAACAAACTTTTCTCCTTCAACAGCAACAGCGAGAAGAAGAGGCAAGAAGAAAACGACAGGAAGAAGAAGAACAAGAAGCAGAGAAGAAGCAAGGTCTATGAGAAAAGGAGGACGGTGAAAGTCCAATGGTGACTTAGACATTTTGGCAGAGTGAAGGAGTCTGAAACAAATGTATCGGGCTTCTTTATTACGACCCCAAGAGAAAAAGACCTTCCCGAGCCAAACATCCCAACCCTGTTACTATGCCTGAGATACCCACCCTAGTGATTTCTACGAAATCATGGACATGAACAGGTCCAGAAGTTGGCCTTGGCCGTAGCAAAGGGATAAGGCAGGTAGAGCTCATTATTTCTCGTTCCTGGGTTTGTTTCTTTTAAAAATAGAAAAACACCCAACGGTCCCTTTCAGTGCCACCCACTTCATTCGAAAAGAGATAGTATTCATTTTGCCAAAATCAATTAAAACTCAAAAATCCCCTTTTTACCCCATGACGCACGTGTGTGAGTGCATTAGTGTAGGTCCTTATTCTAAAAATCAGAAAACAGAGACACTTATGTTTTTCTTTCTGGTCTATTCTGGTGCATATTTACAATCCAGTGCCACAACACAACACTAAAAAGTTCATAGACTTCTTCTGTGTATTTGTTCACTCTCTCCTTTTTTGATTTTCTTCACTTTCACTGGTTTTTCCTCTTCTTCTTCCTTACTTTCTTCTCGTCTTATTTTCTTCTCTTTCTTGACGTGTTCTGGGTTCTTCCTTTTGGGAGAGTACCTCTTCTTCGCCTTGTTCGGAACCCCTCTCTTCCTCATCTTGCTTCTTAGGGCAGTCTGAAGACCCATGTCCCTTCTCTGGACAATGATCACATGTACTTGACATTTGTCTCTTTTGACACTTCTTTTGCTTCTTTGACGGTCTGGATATTATGAAAGACCAATGCCCTTTCTTCTGACAGATATAGCAAGTATCTTGACTGTTATCTCGAAAGGAGGGGGAGTAGTCGTCGGCTTGTCTGAAGAAAACCGTCATTTGACACCTCGCAAAGCTCTGATAAGAAGTTTGATCTGTGTTGGCTCTTCTATCGTTCTGGTCGGATTGAGAGTAAAATGAATATTTTGAGGGCAGACACTGACCCATTATATATACACCGGTCTTACATGGATATAAAGGGGGCCATGGCGTTTAAAATGTAGTCATTTGACTTTTTGCACTTTAGATGAAACGATCGCATCATTTCGTGGAGAAAGGAGAAGAAAGTAAGAGACAGACACGTGACTTATCGCCTCGCACAGTAGCTGAAGTCTTGGCTCAAATTCATGCTAGCGATTTTGAAGATGACATGAGTGAGCTAGAATCCAGTCCCAGAGAGTCTAGACCATACCAAAGTCCACCACCACCAGTAAACCCTGAAAAGTACTACCACATTTGAGAGACGGATAAACGCTCCTCCAGAAAATTTAGAACTACGGCCTGCACGTACACGGTGAAGTATAAAGATTTCAAGTCCGACGTACCGCTGGAGAATGCAGAAGAGTTCATCACCGATATGTGGGATTCTTTGTTAACCACACTGAAACGGCAATGTGAAGCCAAAGAAGACTTTCCATTTATCACGACAGTAGACCATCAGAAGTGACACTTTCCAAAGTCGTCGACAAGATTCAACACGTGCAACAATCCAACAAGTTTTACATCACCGATTGAAAAGCGACACTTTTCATGACCCACGTTTGTTTCTCTTCCCCAAGGGCGCAGAAAGATGATATTGGTAGACGACCTTCGCAGCACCAAAAAGAGCCTCGTCCGAAATAACGACCCTCAAGACAAGATGTGTTTAGCCAGGGCCATCGTGGTGGGACGAACGTATGCCGACAAGAACGACACGACAGAATGGAAAAGATCCTGGAAAACTATTCAACAATCGGACTGAGCCAAGCAACGATGAGAAGCAGACCTCCTGTTACAGCAAACTGGGATATCCAAAGATACACCCTATGGCATTCCTGAAATGCAAAAATTGCAAGACGTCTTGGCTCCGCGTTACACGTTGAAAGTGCATCCTCCAGAAGTGCGTGGACCTCTGTTGTTTTGAGGCAAAGATTTAAAAGATGGAAAATACATTCACGTCTATCATCACGATGAACATTTCGATGCCATCACCAGTATCACCGGATTCCTGGGACACAATTATTGCTGTGAGAAATGCGACTATGGGTATAGCAATCGAGAGCAGCACAAGCTTTGTGGATCGAAATGCGAGGGATGTTTGGCCTCTAAACCCTGTCTTGACGAAGGACAAGAACGACTGCATTGCCCAGCTTGTCAACGCACCTTTGTCAGCCCTACCTGTTACCAACAAGATTTGAAAATGCAAGTTTCACAGCAGAAAAGTTCTTGTCAAATCCTGAGATTGTGCCCTATTTGTAGACAAGGCATACGTACCAACTGTGCCATGACCCACGTATGTCGAGGAAAGAAGCAATGTCACATTTAGAGCCAAATCGTGGACTTGGAACACGAATGCTACTTTAAAAAGTACCTTTCCAAATATCAAGAGGAAGATAACCAGAAGAACGGCAATCTCATCTTTTTCGATTTCGATTGCATGCAAGAGACTGGCATTTACATTCCTAATTTCTGCATGGCTCACCGAGCGTGCGAGAAGTGCATCCAAGAACATATCTTTAGTCATTTCCCTTACTGCAGTAAGATTCATGGAGGACGTGAAAAATATTTGGGTGAAAGAACACGCTAGCCGATTTTGCCCAATGGATCTTAGACCCCATCGACGAGACATGGTGCCAAGAGGACATCAAACGTTACGGAGATTGCCATCGCTATGCCACAGTGATGGCTCACAATTTCTCGGGATACGATGGGCAATTTCTTCTCAGATATTATAAGGAACAAAGCACCGAACGTCCTAAAGTCATTTAGACGGAGCCAAAATAATTTCCATGCAAGTGGGACAAGTGCAGTTTAAAGATTCAATGAGTTACTTGGCCATGCCTTTGAGCCGAATGCCTAAAACGTTTGGAATGGCAGAAACGACCAGAGGCTATTGTCCGCACATTTTCAATACTGAAGCCAATCAACACGCCGTTCTACCCCATTTGCCTGATGCTCACTACTAGGACCCCGACAACATGCGCACAGAACAACGAGAACCTTTATACCCTTGGTACCACACTCACGCCTCGGACCCCTTCGACTTTCAAGAAGAAATGTTAAAGTATTGTCGTTCCTACGTGGACATTTTGCGGCGTTGCTGTGGAAAATTTCGAGAACTGTTCATGGAGTACGGAGGGATCGATCCTTTGAAAGAAGCTTGCACCATTGCCAAAGCGTGTTCCTTAGTGTACCGCCAACGATTCATGCTCGAAAACATCCTGACTGTCATAAGCTCTCAAACGACCAACTTTGTCAAACGTCAATACTCGGTCAAAGCCCTAAGCTGGTTAAATTACTTGTGCGACAAGGAAGACAAAAGGATCCAACACGCCCGCAACGGAGGAGGCAACAAGACCAAGCATGTCAGCACACCCAGGAAGAACGCGTCTTGACGGGAACGTGGGTCAGCGTGGAATTATTTAAAGCTCTGGACCTTGGATACCAACTGTTAGAAGTGTACGAAATTTACCACTTTCCCAAGACAGAACAGTATCACAAGGGTGACGAGACTCAGAAAGGCGTTTTCGCAGAGTACGTGGATGCCTTCTTGAAACTGAAACAAGACGAAAGCGGATATCCTTACTGGTGCCACACTCCCGA